>JAQFZP010001016.1:0-23789 GCA_034695745.1 Geophilus truncorum | reverse complement strand
TTAAGTGTAAATGAGTAGGAGGATGGTGTAAATAAGCTTTTAACACTTATTTACACCTCAAATTTTTTACTGTGCAGGATGTCCGATTTTTACCTAAAAAGAACGTCAATTAGACGTACTTGTGCACATTGGGAAGATTTAAGTTGACACTCAAGCAACATTGAAGAGACATGTCGCTTCTCTGCAGTGCAAAAGACGCTAAACGGTACCCAAGTGCTGAAAATACGTTTATGGAGCAGGTTCAAAAAACCAGTGCCTTATACTCACCATCAAACGAAAGAAACTAAATAAAAATAACAAATTAGTTTTTATTTAAGGTTACGAAGTAGACTAGACATAACAACGTTTTTCACAAATTTTGTTTGTTCGTCAGTTCGGACTTCGCAGCAAAGTATTTTTTAACTCCCTCATATTTTATTATTATTAAGGAGTTACGGTAGCGAAAACTTTGGATTAAGTTACAAACTTGCAAACATACAAACCAAAAACTTTGCTCATTTGTAAGTTGGTAACTTGTTGCATTCAAGAGTGTCAAACAGTTTCCAGACAAGATTAACAAACTATCAAACTTACCAACATACCACTTGTGAGTAAAATTTTTAAAAAGATAAATATTACTATAAATTTGAATTTTAAAAGAGTGATTAGAATATTAGAAAGTATGTAATAAAGACTTAAAAACAAATCACGAAGTCCAAACTGACCTTTGTCGTGTCTGGTCTACTTAGTATCTAAATTTGCAAAGTTTGGGCTCCAAATTTCTCATCCAACTTCGTAAACGAAGTCGCACTGTGCCTGCGCACAACAAGCACTCTTTATCAATAAATTGTTAACTCTGAACGAAGTAACGAACATATGAAGTTACGATTAAAAGTTTGTAACTTTGTGTGTTCGTTTTTTATAACTTCCTTATATCAGTAGCAGACTGGCGCACAGGATTATTGCAAAATTTCCGATTGTGCCTAAGCGTAATTTCATGTTAATGAGATTAAGTGGAATCGTTTGGACCATTTTGAGTCGGTTTTTTTTTTTTTTTTACAAGAGTGGGGCTCTTTTCCTAGAAATGATTTTAGACCCAGTTTGCCACTGTGTGGTGTTACTTGATAAGAAGCGCATCCAAAAGGACAAGCCTGGCAATTAATATCTAGTACTTGTAAGACGTTTCTTTTGAAAGAAAACTCCAAATCATCTAAAAATGTAATAAAGGTTGAATTTATAAGTGTGTGAACTTGGTGAAGTCGTATATATTATGCTCATTATCATGACAACTGAATGCTGTTAATGCACTTTTTGTTACTAGAGAGTTGGCGAAAATTTGGTATTAGGGAGTTAGTGAAAACTTGGGATCAAGTTACAAAGTTATAAACTTGCAAACATACGCACCAAAAACTTTGCTCATTTGTAAGTTGGTAACTTGTTACATTCAAGAGTGTCAAACAGTTTTCAAACGAGATTAATAAACTTTCAAACTTACAAACTAATAGTCAAAAACATTTGAGTAAAATTTTTAAAAAGTTAAATCTAATCTGTATTCCTCAGTAGGTGTAGGTGTAGTCAAAATTATTATAAATTTTTGGTAACTTTAGGTACTTTCATTATTTAACCTATCCATTACGAGCTATTCCAATTTTGTGGCGATTGTAGACAAGGTGTTTAAAACTTCCTATCTCAAAGCTGAAACGCTGTTGAAGGATAAAAATTATTTTCCATCTTCTGCTTACAGAGGGGCTATAATTAGACCAATCCTGGCAATTCTTTTTCACCTGATCCAACCCACTGAAAGTAGGTCATTATTGGTTCACTTTTTTTATTATCTTTTCTATATCACTGAATAGCTTAACTAAAAATCTATCTTGGGATTTTAAGGAGCTAAAAATTTGCAAGAGTTAAAAAAATACCGTTTAATCGTTGTAATTGTTTAAGGAATCATATTTTCTATATTTATATATGGGTTTGTGGACAACTTGCCCGGAAAAGTTAAAATTTATATCTACTTTCTTTTTAAATACAGTATCTGACTTAGAACTGGTGGAGGAGGGAAAGTGCAGGTCTTGGCCTCCTTGGGACCCTCCCCATTAGTACACTGCAGAGGCTTTTCTTTGTAGTAGAAGTTAATAGGACCTCTGGTAATCTTTACTTTTATCCTTCTTTTCTTCTTTCTTATTTTCTAACTTCTTGTCACTTCTTTCTGGATTTGATTTTTGTCTTTGACTTTTTGGTAATCTGACTTGGGTTCTAATTTTTTATTTGACAAATTATGAATGGTCTATTTAATCTCAGATTGCTTCTATTTTTATATTGTTTTGCAGTTATTATTGGACTTGATAGTAGGGTGATATGTAGTTTTTCTTTCCATGCATTTGCCGTACATGGCGTTCTGTTCCATAGAAAAGAGATGCTTGGCGGTTGAGTAAAGTCATTTCTTGGGTTTGATTGAGCAAAATATTGCTTCAATCCCTGCTTTACTTTAGATGGGTGGTTGTGTGTTAGCCTCTACACAATCAATCAGCTGGTGCAATTGGTTGATTTTTCTGGCTGTTTGTGCTAGAGGTCAATTATTGTGTTTGTTTTTGGTCGATTTCCTTCTTTATGTTGTTGATTGAGCTCTTGGGAAGTCCCTGTCTAGGATGTGTTTGTATGCTTGTAAGTTTGCAAGTTTATAGCTTGGTCTCAAGTTGTTGCTAACTATCTTATGTGTTTTGTGAGTTGGGGTGCTTTTTATGTAAGAAAGTATTCTAAGGAACGGTATGTTTATATTTACTTTTTTTGAATTGTGTACATACTCCAAATACTGTTGAAATTGTTGATACATTTCCATACATTAAATCAATTATTTCTTTTGAAGATAGCCTCTAGAAGAAATTTTTTATTTATAGGATAAAAGCAGCATTTCTTACTTACATGTCCCAATTTCATATATTTTTCATAAGCATCAAACTTGGAAGTGGCATTCCACAATTCCATTGGTTTATTTGCATATATTGATGATGGATGAAGCAAGTCATATATGTGGTAATCAATGCAGTTGGTGTTAAATATTGCACTTAATTCGTGCTTAGCTTTCACCGTTTCGTCGCTGTCTCCGCAAGAGACTATAACAGGAAACTGAATGATGTTATCTTTAATTATAATTACATTTTTTGTAAGTGGGTAATCAAAGTAAGACTCTATCATGACATAAATCAAGTAAATAGATAACAAAACCATCACTGACATTACAGATTTGCGTAGTTTTCGATTTAATATTTTTGCATCTTTTTTAATGTTTTTGTCATGAATTTTTATAACTTCACATTTGATGATGTTACTCTGATTTTCAATTTTGCTTAATGCATTATGCAGCATATTGCAGCCATATACAACCATTTCTATGAGTGTGAGGCAAGACATGCCAAAATAGAGTCCAACATTGCCTCCAATGTCACACAGAAGAGAAATCACATCATATGACAAGTGTTCTTGCACAGTTCGTATATTTGAATTAATCACATATATCTCATATATATGTTTGTCAATTTTTAAGGAAAGGTCCATGGACATGCTTAGTTGTGTACCATCACATAAATCTTGACACTTACATTTTTCCATTATATTATCATAGAATACGAGTTTTAATAATTTCTCAAGTTGTGTGTTATCACTAAGATTGCAAGCGGGTAGATTTATTGCATCATAAAATGGATATCTTGTATAAAAAAAATAAAAATTAGAGCTCAGAGTATGTATACATTTGAGTTCGACTGCATGTCTAATTGACGTACATTTTATGTACAAATTTGAATCCTAACGTTAAAACGACGTGGGATCTGTCCCATTTTTTTCACAGAAAAGTGAAAAAATGATATCGTATTGTTTAGAGGTACGGTAGTTTAAGTAAAAAAAATACGTTATTTCATCGCCTCTTTCACTCTTTAACTTAACACAAACATCAAATGTTTATAAATTGCATAAAAACAACGTCATTTTTTCTTTTGTGGAGTTTTGGAAAAACGTTTATGAGATATAAGAATAGCGAATCTTTTTCATAACGAAATTTTTTAAAATTCCACGATTTTAGTTGTTCACTTTCTTTTCAACGAAATGAGGACAAAGAAGTGGAAATGGGATCCCATTGGCCATTTCCACTTGCATAGGCACTAAAACTACGAATTCAACTTCGAATTCAATTTCAATATTCAAGAGTGAATATCACATAAGTTGTAAAATTAGTAACACTTACTTGCAATGGATTTCTTTCAGCATGCAAAACTTCAAGCATTTGTCTAAATCATTACTGCATGGCTTTCTTCTCAAATTAAGAAAGTGATACTAAATAGATGATTATGCTCATTAGTCACAATCAGTTATAAAATGAACCTATCCCAGTCTTTAAATGTTATTAATTTACTTTATCTATACTTGTGAAAACTTCATAATTGTGGTAAAGATAGACGAAGTCAGTAAATGTGTTACATACTTGGTACATGACATCAGACGAATCAACAAATGTCTTCACATTTTAAGAAAAAATGAATATTGTATTACATTAAAATGACACTGTTATACATACAATTATGTTAGAGTTACTTAGGATCGATATGGCGTTTAAATTTGAATTTGAGTTGATAAACCCTGAACTTCGTTGTCTTAGATAGTGTTAGTTTGTCTTGGAGTTGTGAACATGGCTGGTCACTAATCAGCCGAAACGTCAAGTCCAGTTCTTCTTAAAGAACAAACATTTTGTGGCGCACTAAGGCAACGAAGTTCAGGGTTTATCAACTCAAATTCAAATACAATTATGTATTTTTTGCACATATAAAATTCAGTGTAAGTAAATTGTTTTTGGATAAATTTGTCATTTTGTTGACAATACTGTAGCTTTTCTTGTGCATTTTTATTCTTTCTAGACTAATTTAATGATACATTATACTAATTCTAAAACAAAATTAAGATGCATTCTGGGAGCCATCAGGGAGAACTGTGATTGGCTTAAAAATGTTCCTGCACTTATGTTCTGGGATTGGCTGTTGGTGATCACGTGATCAGCCAGTGAAGCAGCTGCAGGACTCTAGTGCTCTACAAGTCTCTAATTCGAGGTTTTGTCCTATTTTTAACTGTTATAATGTTACAGATTAAATGACCTTCAAGATGAGGTCTGAGGTCAAATTTAATTATTTCATTCAAATCTGTATCCACGACTTCATATGTGATTATTGACAGAGCCATAGCTAGCCTATTTGGCGCTCAGGTCAAGTAGACATTTTTTGTTTATTTTTTGCTCTTTCTATTTTTAACCCTTCATATTTTATGTTTTCGACCCCTTATTTTACACCCTTTGCATTTTGCGCCTTGGGCGGATGCCCTGCTTGCCTTGCTCTAGCTATGGCTCTTACTATTGAAACAGTTTGTTAATATCTATAATATTTAAAAAGATATTTGAATAAAACCAGATTTTTTGACTACCCTGCTGGGTGTGCTGCTTAGCGCCCTTTAGCACTTTTCTGATTCCCTCTAATGCTTAATATACGGTACTTCAACTTACATGAAAGGCTTCACATGCTGTTGGAAATGTAACTTTTATTGACATTTTGTAATTAGCATTTCCATATGGAATTTTGTTTTCTAAAATATTAAGTGGTGTAATAAATATTTTCAAGTTAGTTAAATATTGAACATTGTCTTACCAGTAGAAACCTGCGCAGCTGGGTGACAAACTGTATCATAGTTTTTTATTGTCAGATTTGTGACTCTGTTTTTCTACAGAATAAAAAATATATAATTTTTTCAAATACTGTATCAACAACACTTCTTTTTGGAAGAATTCAAATGCAATTTTATATTTTTTACGTTTGACAGCATGCCAGCATGTCAGTAAAAACTAACTGAGCAGAGTGTGGGAATTTAACAATTTCGAAAGTTTTAGGCTATTGAGAGGTGTACAAAATAATTTTAAGGATCAATATAACTTCGCACATGCTCACTTGTCAGAGATGACATTTTCTTCTGCATTTCGCTTTTTTCACCCACTCCCTGTAACTTTAGAATTTTTTGCTTATTTTTTCTGAATTTTCAGTAGCTTTTTTAGTATAAACGTATATTTTTCAAAATGTTTTGGTGCAAAAATATTTTTCAAAAACCCAGAGGCTAGGGGGGCAAACACACACTCGCTATGCCGCGACCGTTGCACCGAACGCGGCCGGGAAAGTCCGCGATTCCCGTACTACAACACTATAACAGAAAACAATTTTTAAATACCGAAAATATCGTACCGTACCGGTATTCTGAAGAAATTTGTACCGAATACCGGTTTTTAAATTTACGGTATTCCGGCAATCCCTAATGCTGGCATCTAAGTTAATTGATGTAGCAAATTACAAACTTCATTAGATGACCACATGTCATTTTTTATTTGCTAATCTAATTGACGTATAAACCTAAATATTAGCACATATCCAGTGCCGGCCTTAGCCTTCTTGGCGCCCTCGGGCAGAGTACTTCAGGGCGCCCCTATTAAATTGAAAATGTGACTGTTACTAGATAAAAACACGATTATGTCCATGGAGAAAACCAGTATAAGTTAGATTAATTTATTTATATTAAAAATACATGAAAAAATTTGTACAAACAAAATTGTAATATAAGTTGAATTAATAACCAAAGTTAGCTTTCCGGGCGCCCCAACCACCCTGGCGCCCTCGGGCGGTGCCCGACCTCGCACCCCCCAAAGGCCGGCACTGCCTTGCAGGATCTTTATAAATCCAGCGCTCCGCGAGGCGTCTAATTGGCGTTAAATTGGCGTAACAATGCTATCGAAAAAATTCCTTGTCGAAAATAATACTAAATAATACTAAAATAATCTAAAAGGGACTGGTCAAATGTTTTTCCACATCGGGGTACAACTTTGCGTTTGGGCCGTTCCTTTCAAATTTCGTGAAAATCGACCCGCAAATAACCGAGCCTATCGAAATACAGACACACAGACACACAGACACACACACAGACAGACACGCGCAACTGAGAAATATATATTAGATAAATTTCCGCATCCTTAATTTTCATTTCAATATTTTATATCAATAAATTGATCAAATTTCAAATATTTATTTCTTATTGTCTTATTCTTGCCTATAAAAAAAATGTGCGATGATCTACCCATTGTTGGGTCGGTTGGATTTGCCACACTTCCCTGCAGCTTCCCTTTAACGTTTCTTTAAAGAATTATGTCTGTGTCCACAACACAACGTGTTGTTCGACAAATTAATTGTCAAAGAACACTTTGAATTCTTGGGTAAAGTAAATTTACAACGATAAATGATATTATAAAAATAAGTTTTAAAATCTTTTATAGTTGAAAAAAATGAACCAAACCCCTTTGTTCTAATCTGAAGAGAGGTAAACTTCCAAGTTCTAGCCTTGGTTGATGGATGCCCTCGTTAGTACACAGCAAGTGGGTTGTTGCATCTTTTAAAATAGATATTTTACTGTAGATAAAACGTAAGATTAGGTTTAGGGTTCTGAATTTGTACTTAGAGTTAAGCCTGATATTTGTCTCTAATTTAACCCTTTTAGCATGTGTTTATTGTTGTCATATGAATATGCTTACATTCTAGATAAGTGATTCTTTCTAATTGTTTTTTTATAATGATATAGATATGATGCATCAAATCTATGACTATTGTTAAGAGTTTTCTTTGCAAATCTAATCACATTATTAAATCAGTAAAGCTTCAGCTTTGCTCAAGGCAACACCTCTTTCTTTATTCTCTCTCTTTTTGCTTTTTCTTCACTGCTCTTAGAACTTAGTTTTTAAATCTCTGCTGTAATTTGGAAAAATCTCTTCTTTGCTTTTCTTGGATTTTTGTTTTGTTAGTGATCTTTGGATTTAGTTGTGTTAAGTTGTTTAATTTCGTAGTTTTTGAGATAGTGAAATATTTTCACTTATGTAATCAGACAAGATGAATTATTCACTCTATGTACATAAAACAAACTAAAAATTACATTTTATGATATCGTGGGTTATCTCTCTCTTTATTATTAAAATACAGTACCGGTACTCAAAAGGGACATCTCATTTTTGTTTTCGACTGCGCTAATATTAATGTTAATATTATGTGTTATAAAGATAAAAGAAAATTAAACAGCCGCTAGCTGTTCTAGGGTTGCGCGCCATTTTGGATGACGTCACGACCAATAAAAACTTTCTCAATGCAGCAACATAAACACTACCCTCGAATCACGTCCAGTAACATACAAGTACCAGTAATAGTCACTTTCTCACAAAACTTTCTGTTTTTGTATAAAAATCTAGAAAGTATAACGAAAATTTCCACTTTAGAGCATGAATCAATAAAATAGAAATTTTTTTAAACCTATATACACAATCTTTGCCTCACTCATAAAATCCAGCTGCATTTCAATCGTTCTATTTCCTTTTGGTACATTCATAAACTGCACACAATCCAAATCTCCATATAGATATAAACATTTGACATCTGAGTACACATATATCCATTCTTGTAAACAAACGAGTAGGCAAAACCACATTGGTTGGAGTGAAAACATTTGTGGTGCGAGTGTTCAAGTGTACCTATATGGAATAATCAAATAATTCGGGTATTCTTTATTAAGAAATGTTGTTAAAGTTTTCTTAAATATGTCGATTGTTTTAAAGTGAAAAGTTTTTCACCCTCAAAAAATTAAAAATTTATAATTTTATGCAACGAAGTGAAATTTACATTTATTTCCAAGAAATAAAAAAAAACCCATTAAGTCAGTCTGAAAATTTATCAAAATAAAAACTCTACTAACACTAATCAAACAAACATTACCATTTAACACAAAAACCTTTTTTCCTTACTCAATCCGATTCATCGCACTGGATTCATGCTAATGCACGTACAGATGGAACTGGAATCTCATTATGCTTGTCTACATTTACATTTACAACTTTATACAACTAATACAACCTAAAACTACTATTAAATCATAAGAATTAGTTATTTCAAAATATAATTCATTTTCAAGTAACCATGGCCATATCATTAAACCACACATTTCACAATTTCCAAACTACTAGTGATACATGTTATATTTCACGTATAACCGTAAAACACAAACCACGGACCATAACAATTAATTCCCACGACTCCCTTGAACTTATGCAACCACTTCTAATGTTGCAAATTCTCAAGGGTTACGAATCACGTCCAGGAATATAAACATACAAGTCAAAATCGGTTACGTTAGAATGTTTTTCCTTACACGTGTCACTTCTTGTGTTACTCCACTACACTAGGAACGAAGTAAAATGGTTCAGCACGAATGATAAGTGCAAATGTCAACCACAGGATACCAAGAACATCTTTAAACGTGATAATCAACAACCGGTTTATCTAAAAATACACGCTGTCTGAAAAAAAATTAAAAACAAAATAACAAATCTAGAGAAATCAAACTTTAATGCAGTAAATCAAAAACAAGTGATAAAAAGTCCAATCTTATTATTTTTTTTCACTCAAAAGTTGAGTTTATGTTTATGTTTATGTTGATTCAGGGTACCGGTACCGTAATTAAATTTCTTAATGCAAAAAGTCAAAGAGTTATACTGATACGTAAACACATTTCATAACTCTTAAAAATGAAGCAATTGGTGATAAAAATCGGTGCATTAAAGACTCGCTTAACCCTTCGAACACGAAAAACAAAACGACGCTTACATAAGTAACTTTTTTTTATGTAATGCTGTATTTATGCAACGCACATTTGTAATCGGCATTTAGTTGGTGTCCACGAGTAGATTGAGATGCATTTGTATATTTTCTTGTCTTTATCTCTAGATCTCGGTCTCGGGTTGTCGGACTTTGCGATCGTTTGGAATGTTCCCATTCACAAGTGTAGTCGTATCAATGTTTCTTTGGATTTGGGCAAGTACGATATTGTTTACAACGATAACGAGACATTCGTCGGAGGCAACGTGACTATTTTTTATCAGTTTGGAAAGTTTCCATACTTGGACGGAGACGGAGTGTCGGTCGACGGTGGCATTCCGCAGGTTTTGTATGAAATTTTAAATTTTATAGTAATTTTTCTAAATTGTTGGTTGTTGCAGTGGACGTTGAATTATTTTATGGACTTTGAATAGATATGACATAATTAGAAAATCTCGTGATAAAATTTGCATAATTAAATTTTTCTCTTGTTTTTGAACAAATTATTTTGTAATAGCTTCGATTTTTTTTTTTTTTTTAGCTTTGATGAACTTAAATTAAAATTGTAATAATTGATAGCTAGGTCAAGTGCGGGATCACGTGGATCGAGTTACGCAAGATATTAGAACTGTCATGTCCGATCCTGGATTTCAAGGTTGATTTTCCTTTTCCGTTTGTTGCGAAAGGATGTTGAGTAACGATTTAAGCTTTGTAAGGTTTAGCCGTGATAGACTGGGAAGAGTGGAGACCGAACTGGTACACGAATTGGGGACCGTTTAACGTTTATAGGGAAGAGTCAAGAAAGTTGGTGAGGAAAGAGAATCCTAATTTGTCGTACGCGCAAGTGGAAAAGAAGGCGACGCACGAATTCGAAACGGCTGCAAGGTTAAGTCATGTGATGGTAAATTGATGGTCGAGATGGTGAAAAAAGTGAAAATGTATTGTTTTTTTGGTTTGTTTGTTTTAGGATTTACATGCAATCTGCCATTATGATTGCTAGGTTTCTCAGACCGCAAGGCGTGTGGGGGTATTACGGGTTTCCTGATTGCTACAATTACGAGCCGTTCCAGAAATATTGTTCGCAAAAAGTTCGAAAGGCTAATAACGAGTAATGCTATGGTGAACAGACTGGTCGTGACCGGTCCATCTTAAAAGTACAATTGGTTGTGACTGATCCATGTAAAAATATGATAACTTGTAGATTGTCGTGGCTGTACTCCTCGAGCTCAGCTTTGTACCCGAGCATCTACATTAGCGAAGATGACGACTTTGAAGAGAAGTCCGTTTTCGTGTATGGCAAGCTGTACGAAGCAAAACGGGTCGCGAAAACTCTACCGATTTATCCGTATTCCGGGGTACATTACCGCGAGAGCGACGTTTTTATGAGCGAGGAGGATCTGTTGATAACCGTGGGTCAAGCCGCGGCTTTGGGTTTACCCGGCGTCGTCTTGTGGGGCGCTTACGTCAATTTCAATTCAGAGGAAAAATGTGTGATTTTTCGCAATTACGTACAGAGCGTATTGGGACCGACGCTGGATAAAATAAGAACGGTTGTAAAAAATAATACGTTTGAGCTGTATTTTCCCGACAGTTTGAGTGAAGAATTGTGGGCGCAGAAAATCTTGGATTTTTATCAGTATAATAAATCTGTCAATTGATATTGGGTTTTTATTGGACTGCAGTATAATATGATGTTGCAAAGCGTTTAAATCCAACCTGGCCACGTCACTCACCAGTTTGATGAGAGGCAACTGCAAATGTTACTCTTGATATCAAGCTTCTTAACTCTTCCATTACTGGGTCACAGAAATCTACGTTCATTATAAGCAAATGTTAAAATTTTACACATTTTTACTATCCTGCTCAAGCGCCAAATTGGGTGTAGGCTAACGTTTGTTATGTGTACATTTTTATCATGGTGGTAATGGAAAGGTTAAATAGTTAAATACTATACCAAACTGAAAAATATAGGTTGACCTCGATATAACGAACTGGAAGGGACCAATCTTTTTAATATTGCATGTACAGTATGTGAAACCAACCAACCAAATATGTCTAGTGTGCTCGTTATGTCAAACAATTTGCTCGAGTTTGTTATATCGAGGTTCGAAGTGTATCATTGTATATTTGGTGAAAGGCAGCTAGAACATGTCAATGCATTTCTTACAATATTTGCAGTCTATTGTTGCTAGGAGTTTTCGGTACGATTTTATGATGTGACGACTCGTTGGTCTGTTTATACGGTTTATTAATCTTTTTGCTATGACTCCACTAGGCAAATGTTCTCAGTAGCGTAGCTAGGGGGGCGGGGGGCGGCGGCCCGCCCTGGGTGTCACCCGTTTGGGGGTGACATCCGGCCGCAATTAAAAAAAAAAAAAAAAAAAAAAAACTTACAAAAACTTACAAAAACTCCATGAAATGAAATGAAATAACCGCTAAAAATCTAAAAAAGTTTTTGCAAGTTTTATATATGTTTATGATTCAAACCGAATTTAAACTTAAAAACACCAAAAACATTTTTTTCTTTTACATAATGTTGATTTTAACCGTTTTCGAGGAGTGACACCAGTTTTCGAGGGGTGACACCAGTTTTCGAGGGGGTGACACCAGTTTTCGAGGGGATGACACCATCGATATCCGCCCTGGGTGTCACCCATGCTATTAGCTACGCCACTGAATGTTCTAGAAGATTACGTCATACTATAGCTAATGTTTTCATATAAAACATCAGTTAGTATGAAGTAATCTTCTAGAACTTTTGCCTAGTGGAGTCATAGCGTGAGTTTTAATGGTGAGAAATTGTTGTTTAAAATATAAGACAACGAGATTGCACATTGATTAATGGTGGCAAAAGTTTTATGAAGTTTTTTTCAAGTTGTAGATCGAAAAGTGGAGAATTTTCTTGCAAGTAAATGAGTTAACCATAAATGAAAAAACTAAAATTATCTTTCAAAGATTTTTATCATTTTAACATTGCTTTTTTCTTTTTACAAGTTATCTCTTTTATGAAGCTTGAAATCTTTCCGAATGCAATGTCAATCATAATTTGTGTACACTCAGAAAAATGTTTCGCTCGTTTCTCATAAGTGAAAATATTATGACGCAATGTAAATGCAAAAAAATGTGTGACGAGACACTAACAACTACTGTGTACGATAAAGCACCAATCAACAATAATAATTTAATACTCGAAGTTTATGGCATTAATTCCAATCCACATACGTTAAAAGAATATTTTTCTTACGACACAATTTCATTTTTATGCGATGTCGGAGGTAACATTGGACTGTATTTTGGCATGTCTTGTTTAACAATTGTGGAAATATTTGTTTACTGTTGCAAAAGAGTTTTCAATATGAAAAGCAAAAAAGTAAATTTACAGTTGAAAAAACAAATCTACACATTAAAAGACCAAATCAAAAGTACTCATAAAACTGCAACAAGACGCCATATCACTTTGAAGCGGATTATAGTAACATTGCTCATTTTCAACACAATTTATTACATATTCCACATGACACAGACTTTCTTTAGTTATCCACTAACAAGAACTATTGATATTGTCAGAGATGACAACATTCAATTTCCTCAAATTATCGCATGTGAAGATAGTAATCTAGTCACAAGAGCTAAAGATGATTTAGCTAAAACGTTAAATGCCAGTTGTTGGAAATACCAACTTTATGATTTGCTTCATGAAAACTCAACATTTGCAAACAAAGCAATGGAATTATGGAATGCCTCCTCAATGATAGAAAGTCATGCTGAAATGATTAGTGAAAAAAGAAAAAATGTAAGTAAAAAAAGAAATATATTATTTGCATTCTATTTTTTTGATTTTATTCCTAAAATAAAACTAACATCATCCCTATTTAATACATACCGCCCTATTTAAAATTCGAAAACTCTTTATCTAAGTATCTAAGTATCTTCCTAAAATATCTAAAGTCATTCTACAGTATATCAAAATTTTACACCAAAATAATATTTTATTGAAGCCTTAAAAGATACTTTGCTTTGCTGTTGAAAGAAGTGACAGATCACGACATTGATGAATACTTGTGGCAATCAGAGCAATTAAACTGGAAAAAATTCAAAAGATGTGGCATTTTGTAATTAATTGTGGTCTGTTACATTGAATGATGGTAAGTGAGAAGAAGGGGGAGCCCAATTTGTATATTAAAAATCTTTTGGACATTGTTATCTCTAAAATTATTCTTATTGTATATACAAAGCTCAAAAGAAGACAGCCTTAAAAAGATAAAAAGAATTTTTTATTTAATAAAATATTAATTTTGATGTAAATTTTTGATATTGGAGAATTTATTATAATTGTAAGTAAAAAAAATAAATAAGGTGGTATTTAATTAGGAATAAAGTGAGTTTTATTTTGTGTAAAAATATAAGTTAAAAAATGAAGGAGATAATTACAACTCAATAAATATAATCATTTTGAGTTGAAATTAAAAATTTATAATTTATATGGTAATTTTTATTAATGTTGCTTAATAGAGTGAAGGCAAAACAATGTTTGCATTTAATGTGTCTGTTATTTCAACTGCATTTGGAATGTGCACTAAATTTAAGAAAGGTAATTCAAAATTAGTCGAAATAGATTCATAACGAAATAACAAGGTTAACGTCATTTACTTTTGTTTCAGATGACGAAAAGTACACTCCTAGACAGACTATTTTACTTGTTGGGCATAATCACATCCACGATAAATTCAAATGTAGCATGAATTTACCAGTAAGAATTTATTGTTACCTTACATACAAATTTATTAAGCGATTCAATTGACTCATTGACTTTTAGCATTTTATCTTATACCACAACACCAATCTTTTCATCCAAAATACATTTTTTATATAACTGGAAATAATGAAATTGTTGACATTTCTAGAACAACTGTAAATTTTTGTTAAGTTTTGAAATATAGTGGTAATTGATAATTAAATTGGTTTGTGCTTCAGATCATTCGAATCAATACTCCGAAAAGTCCTTGCGATCATAGTAGCAAAGTATTTCTGTGTGAAGAAAAATGTTATGAAAATAGACTTAAAGAACAATTGTTGAATTGCAAGTAAGTTTTATTGTACAGCATAAACATGAAATAGCGTACTAATATTTTAAGTCACTAGATTACCGTTCATGAAAAAGAGCAATTTACCCATTTGCCAAAATCAACAAGTAGCTAAAAATACTACGACAATATATTTAGAAACTCTTTTCAACATCAAACCACGTAATTTGTGTTCCTGCAAACTACAATGTGAAGAAACCATTTATAAACCTACGAAAATTCAAACTTTTAATTATACTAAGCGTAACTCCATCGACACGTTCAAGTACAGCATAAATAGTAATATTAGAGAAATAAGCAGAGAAGAAATTAAAGTAACATTTACCAAACTTATCTGCAATATTGGGTCTATATTAGGCATAATAATTGGCTTTTCAATTTTAAGTGTTTTTGAATATTGTACATGAATTAATTGTAATTCATGTACTGTATTTGAAAATACTTACAGTAAATAATAAAAAAATCAAAAAAAACTTTTCTGGATTTTATTCATATTTCTTAAAATTTAATTGAACTTTGCATTGCATTCTTAAAAATAAGAGGTGTAAATGAAGTGTATTTTAAGATATACAGTATTAGCAAACATTTAAGATTGAATTCAACATTTTTTAATGATGAATGCACACCTGATAACCAAACATCAAACATCCTACTCGACATTTCCGAATTTCGTGTCGTAAAACAATAACTAATTCGTTTCACAAACAGTAAGACACGAAAAAAACAATGAAGACAAAGTTCTCTAAAACAATTTCAATTGTACTAACTTTACCTAACCATGGTAAAGGCTTCTCAAAACAAAAATGCAAAGTTAATTTGCAAGATAGCACGACTTAACTGCAAAGTAAATTAGTAAAACTCAACAACATTTAGATCTATATAGAGATCTTATTTTTACGAAATTTTACGAAATTTTGCACAACATTTTTTGCTTTAATTTATAACTGTTATAGGTTTAAAATAATTTCTCTATATGCATACCTATCTATGATAATGGCTTTATGTTACATTGTAAGCGGGCGCATGCGCCAACTGCGCCCTCGCGCGGTCAGATATGCAATAAATCAGTTCCTTTGCTGTTACGATAGAATTCAGTCGCTTCCATTCTTTCTCCCAAACATAAAGAAGCAGAACATCTTAACCAGGCCTAGGAGTGCCCTTTGGGCACTCAATCCACACCGAGGACCAAGGAATGGAGCAGCAGAGGAGCGTAGGAGGTGAGCGGAGCAGTAGGGCCCCACCAGCCTCTTACATGGCGAACCCGACAGTCACTTCATTTACAAGTGAAAAAACCTGCGAGCAACCGACTAAACGCCTAGGCAACAACATAATGAGCCCAACACAGCAAAAAAACCACGTGGAATCCGAGAAAATAAGAAGACACGATGAAAATCGGTTGAAAACTGGCGAGCGCGAACTGCGCGAAGCAGACGACGCGGATGCCGTGCAGACGACCCAAGACGCGGCACCAAACGTTCCAACCGTGAGTAACAAGTCACAAACATTAAGTGATGCCACGAAGCCAGAAAACGTTTCGTTTCTATCAAATTCTTGATAAAAAACACGATTAACGAGATGCCAAAACTCTAATTCGATTTTTTTCGCGCCAAATCGCACTTTGTAAGCGAATAACGAGCGCAACTTTTTAATTATCCACTTGATCATCTTAAAACTACTGAAAACGACTTTCTCGACCACGATTAACCCTAGATACAACTTTTTTCCGAAAAAATCACATCAATTTTCGACAAAAACAAAAATCCTACCTCGTTTGACATGACACTTTTTTTCGCGCCATTCGCACTTTTTAGACGAAAAAAGGCCAAACTTTTTTATTTGTCATCCAACCGACTTGAAATCATCAGAAATGACATTCCCGACCATGATTTACCCAATGCACGACTTTTTTCTTCGAAAAACACCGATTTTTGACATAACACGATTTCGACCTCATCTGAATAGACAATTTTTGTAGGCCTAATCGGGGCGCGCGCCTGGCGCGTGCCGGGCACACGACAGCTTTCTCCCCTTTTTCCCACCGCCCTTTCTCCCCTTTCTAGCCTAATCACTTTTAATTAATTTGAAACTTGACATCTTTTAGTCACTCTTTGCAAACTTTAGTGAAAATAAGTAAAATTGATCTTTTTTGAGAAAAAATTGAAAAATTCCTCCTTTTAGAGTAAAAATAAGGAAAAATCACCCTTTTCTTTTTATTTCGTAATAAATTCGTACAAAACATTCGCAAAACCATTGGCAGTAAGTAATGCAGGAAAATTAAGATATTTTTGATCAAAAAATTCCAAATTTAACACTAAAAAATCCACTTTTCTAACTTTTAACATTAAAATTTTATAGATTACCATTAGAAATTTATAGTAAATAGGCTGTTCCTTTCCTCCCCCATGTTTTCCCATTTTTTTCCCCCTTGATGGCTGTCAAAAAAATTAGAAAATTTTCGGACCTGTTCACCTCCCTCCTCTCAAGCAATTTTCAACAGCCAATCCTGAGAGAGCAAGGCTGTTACTAAGCCAGAAATAACCAATCACAGCATACCAACACCAAGTGCAATAAATGGAACTTCCACTCTTTCTCGCAGAGAAACACTGAGTTTTTTCGCAACAAAATAAAAACTCCAACTTCAGAAAACATTGCGTTTTCCACTATCGAGAATTTCTACCGCGTTTCACCCGTCAACCGACGGCATCCGGACCTGCCTTGACGCCTTTGTGATTGACTTCAGCGCACCTGTCCATAGTTAAACATGACCAAGTACGCCTGCAAGCCACGACCAGCACAACCGCCAGCAAAGCAGCCCAACGCCAAGAAACCAAACGACAACAACAACAACAATTGCAGTAACAACAAGAGCGACAATTAGAAGCCAAAGCCGCCGCCATCAGCGTACGCAGCAGCTGCAACTTGAAAACAACAGTTGATTTTAAGATAAGTCGATTACATATTTATTAGTTTAGCGTTAGGAAAACACAAGCATTTTGAATAAATTGTAAAACATTAAGAAGTATATAACCATTGTATTAGAGTCAGTTAGAAATTTCATTTTGTAAAACATGTCTCAAACTGAGAAAAACGAAACAATTGATGCGTTAGGGCTAAATGAATCAATTAACACAGCCCAGGTGGCTGGTGCCAGTACACCACCACCTCCCACACTCCCAATCAATCCGGATGGCGACAGCGCTTCCTTGGGCAAACAAAATCGAAGCGCTACCATTGAAGATCAAGACGACTACCTTATTCCATTTACTGCGTCAGAGGACGAAACATTGGATAAAATGTTCAAAGATCCATTGTCATACCTACACGACACAGCGTTAAACGACAAACGCTGTCACAAAACAACCCGTCCGACAACGAGTCTATGGCAGAAGAAACTGCAGAAGATGACATACCGAAAACCCCCATCAAAACAGACAAAAAACAATCCAAGTTTCGCATCTGGCCATCGAGACTGGACAATGTACGACCAGCATCTGTATCAGGGGATGTCCCACACCATCACTCTCAACGCCGCACTGGAGAATACATTCGCGGCTCGTTCAAGGATCCATGGGCACCAAGAAACACGTTTTCGGAACTATTGGCGCCAAGAAGGACTCCAACTCCAACCGCATCACAGCAAGACCTTACTTTAATTATCAATGGCGTTGTAGACAAACGCATGAACCTTGTTTTACATTCAGTTGACACCACATGCCGACGAGCAATCTCCGAAGCCAGAGACATAGCAGCGTCAACAACAACTACGGATTTGAGAACCATCAATCAACACATGATGGACACCATACAAGAGAGCTTCACAACCATCAACCAAAATTTCGAACAAAAACATGATACAATTGTCTCAACCATCAAGACAATGGCCAGAGACATCGCTGCAAGTCGACTGGGGACGCCTAGCAAATTTTGCAGCACGGCCAATATCAATGACATTGGGAACAAGCACGTAGACTCCATCGGTCAACGAAGCACAAGCATGCAAGATTTAACAACCACAACAAAACCTGACATTATCAATCCAATCGTAGTGACCACAAACAACTTACAAGATCAAGTCAAGCGATTGTGCCACGGTTTAGCACACATCACCAACCAATTAACGTCAAACAACTCATCCAGCCCTGCTCGCTCCGTACATGTGACCCTCCCCATTTTAGGCCAACTTGGAGAAGCGGCCACATTGCAGAACAAACTCTTTGAACCTGAAGAAGTCAAAACAACATCTAAACCACCATCTTACACTGCAGGATTGAGAGCCAGCTGTAAAACTCCTAACACTGAGGAAACTGCAGGCAGTATCCCTCAGATGCTGAATAGAATCTCACGAGTTGAACATCTTTTAACTTTTAATGGAGATGACTCAGATGAACTGTGGAACAAGTTAGCCAATAACACAAAACCTTTGGCATTCACTCCCGAACAGAGGAAAATTGTCAGAGACATCACGCATGCCATTGCCAAATACGATGGAAATGATCCTACTCTTGCCATGCAATTCATTTCGGCGCTGACATCACATGTTTACTCAACATTGTTTACACCTGCTATGCAACTTCACATTGCATCAACTTTGCTCACTGGACACGCTCACAACTGGTTCATCGAACGAGCATTCACGACTTTTGACACATTCGCCAAAGCTTTCATCAAGAGATGGACGATGTCACCTGAAAAGGCACTTCGAGAGCTCTACAAACGTCATCAACGAGCAGATAAAGACACAGCCAATTTCTTGGAAGCAATACAAACATTGCACAATTACGCAAGATCTTCAAGGACACCAATGGAGAGATTGTTGTCTGCGAAAGATAAGGCAAATCAAGCAATTAAATATGCTTTGTCACATTTGCCACTGCATTCCATTGATGACGCAATTAATGCTGCACACAAGATCGACACAATGGCTGAAGACTTCAAGTCTATCTTCCCCACTATGGTAACTAACAATCCACACCCAGCCAACAGCAACTACAAGGGCAATAATTTCAATCCCAATTACCAACCACGTCAGAATAATGACAACAAGGGAAACAACGTGGTCACCCCGCAACAACAAACCAATCAACAACAACCAAGACCACCACAAGCTGCAAACGCTCCGCAGCAACAACAACAGCCAACAACCGACCAACGGAAATGCAAAACCACCTCAAAACTACAACAATGGAGGACGCCAAAACCAACAATGCCCTCCATATGATCCAAATCGACCTTGCATTCCACTCAGCGAAAGAAAATGTCACAACTGCAATGAACTTGGTCATCTTTATCGAAACTGTCCTAAACCACAACGTCCCGACTTATTCCAAAACCAAGCTCAAAGTCAGGACCAGGGAAACGCCAAAAGCTTCCCTGCTACATCGTGAGCACTATGGAGCAGTGGAAGCATTTCTTGGACCAGGAAACCGCACTCTACATGACACCAATCAAGATAGAATTAATGAAGGCTTTGACATCAGAACAATTAAAATTAAAAGCTGATTGCGCACCAATGATAATAATACACACTTGCGGACATACAGGACTCGCGCTCTTAGACACCGGTGCGTCCGCATCATTCATAAAGTATAAAATTCCACCAAGAAGTTGTGAAGAGACGTGGAAATATGATGGCTTCACGTGAATCGGTACAGACAGCTTCCGACGTCACAGCAGTTCTGTTTGCAGTTGCCATAACATTAATCTACGATAAAAAAGAAGTTTATCACGTCTTTCGAGTGTTGAACACTAAGAACTATTTAGTCATACTCGGGAGAGATTTCATCATTGACCAACAGATCACCAGTGATTTGCCCAATGGAGGATGGAAAAATGCATCGAATCAACTTGTCAAGTTCAACACCTCACTGGACACTTACATCGTAACGATTCTACCACCGGCACTGTCTTCGTTAACGACAAACGAAACAGAAACCACTTCCAAAGCAATAACTCATCAAGGAACAGTACAACAACTTCCTGAAGAAGAAAACAGGGATTTACCCAAACCAAAAACTCTTATAGAATTAAACTACATCCGTCAAAATGAATTCGAACCATCCAAAGTAATCCAAGAACACTACATGTCATCTGAAATATTCAAATATCTCTGCGAATACGAAGACATCATGTATTACAAACAAATGGAAGACAAATATGCAATATTTCTCAAAATTGAAGGAATCGACACACCAGCACTCATCGATCCCAGAGCTACAGCATCGTTCAAGACGACAGAGAAGCTCACCAGTTATGAGCGAACGCGAGAACCAACGAAACCCACTGATGACTTATTACGAATTGACGCTCTCCGCTTCAGAGAGATCATCTGCATTGCCAATCTGTCACTTTCATTCAAAGAAGTTACTGTAAGACATCATTTTTGAATAATTCAAGGACCAACAAAGAACCGAATTTTGGGCAAAGACTTCATAAATTCACATCTATTCGGATTAACATTCAACAAAATTCCCGAAACTCAGCCCTTTAAGAGGACATTTCACAATGACGACATAAAGAAAGACAATGTAGATCAGTGCATGATCACCCAACAGGGCACCAACATCATTAAGCACTATGTCTCAGAAGACGCGTTTAGTTTGTTCTATTTGGTGGACGATGAACTTCCTGCATTTGTTCGCAACGTAGGACCATGTATGTCAATTAGAGTTGAAGAATTTGACACTTTTGCATTGCTTGACATCGAAGCCACAACATCAGTAATTACCAAATACCTCTACAACATTGCATTGTCCACTGCACAGCAACGACAAACAAATGAAACTGTAACAACCACAACTGGACCTGGTCACACTGAGCCAGTGTTGTTCGTCACTGAAGCGCGGACGTTTTACCAAACATTTGAATACTTGGACACATAATCTCTAATGGATACTTACAACCAGATCCAGAGAAGATAAGAGCGTTGAATTTCTATCTAGTTCCCACCAGTTCTAGAGATGTCCAAAGATTCTTAGGCCTTGCTGGCTATTACCATCCATTTTGAAGAAGAGGACTCCCTTCCTGAAAACCAAGAGGAACCATCACTTGAGTGGATTCAGTCTTACCTCATTACTCATCATGTTCCGTTTAACACTCAATGGCTTGACAACTTCATGACTTGCCTTGAAACTGAAGCACACGACATCTTAAACATTAACAACGAAGAAATCATTGACTATGAGCATGGATTAGATCATCCTGGAGACATGATGTTTGTCTTCCAAGCACAACATGGATCGGCACTCACTAGACAACAATGCATAGAACACAACATCGAACTCTTTCCAATGCAAACAAGAAAAAGAGCCCAAGAATGTGACTCTGCAAAAGACGCACAACCCAAACAAAAGAAAAAGAAATGCATCTGTTGTCCCGAGTCATCTGATGAAATTCCAACTCATGATAAGGAACCAAAATTACCCCCACTTCCTACGGACACCGCCAAACCAATGGTCACTTTTGTCGAACGACAAGTCAAAGCATCCATTAGACGACAAAACACAAAGCCAGTTGAAATACAACCACAAGCACTGGTTGAAGAACAAATTTTAACACCGGTCGAATAACAACTACAAACACCAACTGTAAAACGACCTATCACACCAATTGAAGAACAAGTTGAAAAACAACCAAAAACTCTCGACAATTTTCCGTTACCCATTATACAAGAAGTCATCGACCCACTCGAAGGAACGCCCCGGAGGCACGAAGAACCAAAAATAAATCAAGACTCAGACGAAGAAATGCCATCTGAAGCGCGGACGTCTCACCAGACGTTGCCTGACACATCTGCCTCTGAGAAAAACGATGACTCTGATGAGGATTTCATGATACCACCCAGAAAAACGCCTCCTCTACAACCCAAGAAAAGAGGCAGACCACGACAACCTGAAAATGTCATAGTCAGAAAAGCTGTAAAGAAAACTAAGAAAGATTTAAAGCAAACATCACAACTTCCCTTTCAAAGGAAGAAAAGACCTAACGAACCGGACTCTACTTCTGGAAACTCTTCAACCGACATTGAAAATGGCAGACCAGTCACATTCAACTCTGTCAAAGAAGAACAAAGTCAAGATCCTATTTGGAGTCACGTTATCAAAAATCTCCTCACAGGAGAACTCAGCGGAACACCAGTCTATATCGAATTAATACAAAGAAAGTCGATCGACATGAGAGTTGTAGACGGCATTTTGAGACGATATCCACCACTCACCGTGGACGGGAGAGCATTACCTTCACAAGTCGTACTCCCCAAAGCTCTCACATACCCCTATTTTCGACTCATTCATGAAACTCTCTTCGGAGGTCACGTTGGACGTGACAAAATTGAACATCTGATCCGTCAACGAGCATGGTGGCCAGGAATGGCCAACGACATAAAGACCTTTGTACGACACTGTCAAACGTGTCAAATAACCAAACCATCAACTGAGAAACCACCGGAATTAATCGTACACGCTCGTCCACAAAAAATTTGGAGTACAATCTATTTTGACCACATTGGCCCAAAACCAGAGTCACCAAGAGGACACAAATACCCTCTAATTTTGGTCGAAGCTACGACACGATACACTCAAATCCAACCAGTTAAAGACACATCAACTGAAGAAACCATTGCTTGTTTTAATCACTACGCAAACCAATGGGGTTATTTCAAGGAAGTAATTACCGACAATGCCACATGTTTCACAAGCAAAAAATACCTTGAGGAGTGCGCCAAAATGGGAATGACGCCCATTCACACCACTTCACACCACCCAAGAGGAAACATCGCAGAGAGAATAAACAAAATTTTAAAACCCATGATAAAAGCATTTATCAATGACCACGTCGAATGGGACAAACACCTCTCAAGACATCAACTCACGATCAATACAACCATTAACACCGCATTAGGCTACACACCTCATTACCTAATGATTGGCCAGGAAGCAAGATATCCTGCTGACTTGGACAGCGACACTGATGGAGCTTTCCTGCCAGACGAAAGATCTCGTTACCTTGACACTCACATCCGCGA
>JAQFZP010001015.1:0-23833 GCA_034695745.1 Geophilus truncorum | reverse complement strand
CTCGGGTCGGCCAGGCTCTTCCTTCGTAGTCTCTTAGGTTATAGCTTCGTAGTGTGCAGGAAACAAAAATTCACGTAGCGGGCTAAACAGTGTTGTGTGGATAACTCAATCATGGAAGCGGAGAACCAGCCAGCTGCCTCGGTGAGCCCGAGCGAAGTGCCCAACGATCCCGGGTAAGATCCCCGCTTCTCCCGCCATGGCCTTGCATTGTGTGAACGACTATGGCGGACATTTATTTATCCGCCTTTTTTCCGCGCTTTTCCCACTCGGTTTCACTCTTTTCTCTTGCAGTAAGATGTTTATAGGTGGGCTGAGTTGGCAGACAACGCCAGGTAAGAGATCCTATCGATTTACTCGTTTCATACTGCGACTCCCCGATCGACGGGCGGCGGCCGCGAGCGCTGCGGCGGTCGGGAGCTCTCACCGCCGTAGCGCACGCCGCTCCTCCCGTCGTTAGGGTTAGCGCGCCGTTGATGGCGCGCGGTTGGGGAAAACTGGTTTTTCTAACATTCTTTCGCTTTGTGTTTTCCAGAGGGCCTTAGAGAGTATTTTGGCAAATTTGGAGATATTTCCGAAGTTATGGTAATGAAAGATCCGACGACACGACGATCGAGGTAAGAAATGCGTGGGTTTTACTTTAGGCCTATTTTAGTTCCGCTCGCGTTGTTTTCTTGTGGGTTTCAATGAGTTTCACTTTTAACATTTTTTTTTTAATTTATTTTTTTTTAATGGTTTTTTTTTTCTTTCGTACGGTGATTTCACAAATAAGTCCTTGATCTGAATACTGTCAGTTGGAAATCCCTGGGGTTGATGCACGTGATTTTTTTTTATTTTTTTTTATTTTCTTTTTTACTTTTTCTGTAAACAAAAATTTTTTTTGTTTGTTTAATTTTTTTCACTTCTCGTAATTTGCGAGTTGAACGCAACAAAAAAACAACAAATCGAGTGTTTACTCCGCAATTAAACAATAGAAAAGTAGAAATTTTTACTTTTCGAGACTTTAATCACGAAAAACGACGCGAGAGGGACTTAATTGAAGGCAAAAGATGCATTTGTGCATTTTAAAGCGTTATTAACGATGGAAATTTAATCACGCATTAATTAATTTCATTCTAGGGGCTTTGGATTCGTGACATTTCAAGATCCCGGTAGCGTAGATAAGGTGTTAGCAAATGGGACTCACGAATTAGACGGCAAAAAGGTAAAAAAAAATTAATTTATTTTAGAAAAACAAATTAAATTTCAAATTTTACTAAAAATAATAATTTCCAGATTGATCCTAAAGTGGCATTCCCAAGAAGGGCTCACCCTAAGGTAAGAGAAAACAACTTATTTCTTTCCCTCAACCCTTTCGGACCCTGAAAATGAAAATAAGTGTTTGAGACTGGCAAATTTCTTATCTTGAATGTAAAGTTTGAGTCTGGCGACCTTGGCCTATCCCTCGAGGCACTTGAGACTTGTTCCTGGTCCCTCCCATACCTTGCTAAACATTGTGTGAAGAACAACAGTTCCAGTTTTTATTCATTTTTTTTTTCTATTATTTTTTATTTCCATTTTTTTTTTCCATTTTTAAAACGTGAAAATTTCATTGTTTTGCATACACAGGGTCGTTATTTGCACATTTCTCGACACGGAAAATGAAAGTATCGGTTTTTTCACGAATCAATGGAATTACTTCACACAATTTTTAAACCTATTTATTTTATTACTGAGTGTTTTTTTTTACTAGGAAAACATTACGTTAGATTCATTTACGGCATTTATCTGTAACTCGGGTGTCGGGTTGATAAAGAAAATGGCGGGAAAAAGGTGAACGATAAAAGGTGTGTAAAGTGAAAAGATAATTATTTTCGTGGGAAGTTAATGAAATGAGAGTTTGTGAAGAGGAATAAAAATGAAGCGCTAAATATAAAGTTTTTAATGTCATGTATGCAGGAATATTTGTGCAGCCAAGTTATTTAAAGGAAGATGATTTTAACTTTCTTCTTAAACCCGATTCCCCTATGGGCCAAGTTCATTGTGAGGAAACAGGTGAGACAAGAAAATGATTGATTGCTTATGTGGGTCACACTTCTACACCATGCAGCATGTGATAATTATTGGCCTGATGCACAAAATGGAGACGAGACTCACGGGGCTAAAATAGATTTTAACAAAAAATAAAAAAATAAAAAATAAAATAATTAAAATTAAAAACTGTAAAAATTTATTACTAATTACTCAAAACCTCACCACCAAAACAAAAATTAAAGTAAAAGTTTTTCTTAATTTATCTAAAATATTTTTCATATAAATGTATAAAATAAATAACATTTTTTCGATGAAAACTAGAAAGAATTGAAGCGTCCACAAAATTGTGTCCTACTAAAAAAGTGAAAAATTGCGATAACTTTAATCAATTGTTGATGACCACAAACTCGGTGGTTGAAACGTCGAATCCTGTACTTGGGAAACTTATTTGGTGATAAATTCCAAATATTAAATATTGATAATTACCAAAACAATATTGAGTGCAATATCAATGATTTGATCGTGTTTTTAGGTTTACTACGTCTTTGCCAATTTATTAATTTTTTTTCCTCTATTTTTTTTGTCTTGGGTTTATTGAAGGTGCTTGTAAAGGTGTGCATCTCTTAAGGTTCCAGGTGTGTGGTTTGAAGGAGGGAAGCCTATATGATACCCTAGTGGATTTTGAAGCTGGTGCTGTTATGCCACCTCAGAGATAAGGAGCCATCTTTCTCACCTTTTATACCTTTTCCCTTGGCACTCCATGACAAAGCTGTAAAAGGGATTTTTTTTCTCCCAACACAAAAAAATTGGGTTTTCCATTTTTTTTTTGTTGTTGTTGGTGTACATTTTAAGGGGGTATTTTTTCCACACCTAAAACACATGTAGATGATGCTGTACAGGAAGTAGATGAGATGAGTGATTTGTTAATTTTTAAGGATAGTGTGTCTTTAAGGTGGAATGAACTTGAAAAAGTTGTTATTAAATTTTCATTTAAGACAAAGACATAAAAAAGGCTTATGGTTTTCCTTGGGCTTCTTTAAGAAGAGTGTTTTCTACATTATTAATGCTGAATTTTTATTTATTTTTATTTTTATATTTTTTTTTTAATACTTGGAAAAAGTTTTTTTTTTAATTTGCAAAACGTTCAAGCTGCCATTTTGGAGTGAGGTATGACGAATTTATGCTTGGCATTTCACAATAAGATCAAGCCATTAACAGAGCTCATAAAAGTTGCTTTATTCTTCAGCTCACAACTGCAAACTTGGTGATTTTTTTTTCATTTTTTTCCCTGACTTCTTACCTTTCTTTTATTCATACATACATACGTAGAGTATTTTTTATGCTTTTTTTTTTCTTTATTCTTTTTTGAGTCATTACATCATTGAATTAGGGAACATCTTGGGTGAAGTTGAAATGAGGTAACTTCCTCTTGCCACATGAATTTCATTGAGGATTGTGCAATAAAAATTGCAGTTTAGTAAATAAAGGAAGTTGGGAGAGTAAATATAGTGGAAAGTGGCTGGGTAATATTAACTGACCCTGGAGTTTAGTGTTTTCAGACATGTTTCTGTAAATTTGTAAATGAAGATACACAGGTTAAATTATAAATTGCATGTTAAATGTAAGTTCAACAATGAATTTTATATAAGTTATAAATATGAAGTTGATTGCTGCTTGTGTTTTGGTGTTTACATAGAATTCAAAGACTGCGAAAATATAATTGTTGTGTTTACAATGGTAATGTACATATATTGTTAGTAATAGGGACCTGCCGGAAATTTACATATAACGTATACTATGAATTTTGTAAGTTATACGGTCGATTATATTTAGGCAGAATCTTTCTTCTATATTTTTTTAATAATTGATTTGGATCATCTTTAGATTTTATTTAATTTGAGAGAATTCCAAAGGATGAATCTCATGTTGTTCCTTGAGCTGTAGAAGGTATTAACTTGACTTGCACATTACAAGAGTAAGCTACTTTTTTCCCCAGTCTACTTTTGGCTTTTTTTTTCTTCTTTTAGCTTTTTTCTTACTACAGTACCTTTAGGTTCATTTTTTGTGGTTACATGTGGAGGAATTACATCTGGTAAAAGACAAAGAGGAAAAAAATTGGGTTTGGGATAAAGAGACAATGAAGAGTGAGTATGAGAAGAGATAAGTTTTTTTTTTTTTTTTAAATTTATTTTTAGATTTTCAGTTTTACATTTTAGCATTTTTTTCTTGGTGTTTTATCAGTTTGTAATGTTGTAGATAGGAATGTAGGAAGTGAATAAAGTGGTGGAAGTTTTGTTTTAGTTTTTTATGTTGTTGTTTAAATACAAGGTAAAAAAATTAAAAAAAAAAAGAGAAAATTATGACTTGGATGAGTTGTGTTCTGATATCAAGGTCATTGTTTTGAAACAACTGGTTTCTTCCTTTCCTGTGTAAATAGTGAGGTGTTTGTGCTGTTTGTTGGCTGCAAATTGAGTTTGACAATGATTTAACAATGGGACAGCTGACCAAATAGGGAAAATTTGTCTTGAAATGTGTAGAAAGACATTAAATGCTGGTTGGAGTGATTAAACAATAGAAAAAGTAGTGGGTCGTGATGCTATGGAGGTAAAATATGATAAAAAACATAAGATGAACATGTAATAATGGGATAAAAGCTTAAAATTTGGTTTTAACAATGGAAAATATTGAACTACATAATGGGATAATTGATTAAACTGATTTTGCATTATTTATTAGTAAACATTACTAATAGTTTTAAGAATGGGGATATGTCATTAAATAATTGTTAATATGCTAAAATGAGTGTCAGCTGATTAAATTGATTATTAGCAGAGAAACGTAACTTAAATAGCTGTAAATGTGCAAAAATTTGGATAGTAGTGTTTTAACAATACTACAGCTGATTAAATTGATGTTTAACAATGCAAAATGACTAACAATAGATTTAACAATGAGATAACAACAGTAATGTCAATAAACAACTGCAAACATGCAGAAATGACTGATATAATAATAGCATAGCAGTGTTCAAACTGATTTTCAGTAGTTTAAAATGACTTCAACAATGGTTTCAACAATGAGCCACGCCATGAAAACGTGTTGAGAAAGAATTACACGGTGGAACAACATTTTTTCCAACAATGGAACATCTGATACTTCCATTCTAACAATGGGACACAACCCTTTCTCCATTATACAATGCAAAAGCAGCGAGGAGACGCACTGGAAAAAGCTTTAAGTCAAAAGGCGAAAGAAAGCGAAGTGCGTGGAGCGTTTGGAAAGTCGAGTGTTATTTTTAGATTTAATGCATGGGAAAATGGAGTTGGTGTGAAGATGGCGGAATTTTCAATGTGTTTACAAATCACTCGAACGTAGGTTCTCACCATTCACACGCCTAATAGGAACCGGGATCTTTTATTTTTATTTTTTACTTTTTAAAAAAAAAAATTGGGCGCTTGCATCGACATTGAGTCGAGGCTGCTTCCGGTTTGGGAAAGAAGAAAAGGAGGGGGATGTTGTGTATACTTAAAAAGGGGGGGGTCTCAACTGAGACTCGGTCGCCGCTGGTGCCCCAAGACTCGTCCACTGGTGGTGGGTTGAGGGGTGTTGTGGGATTTGGTTTTGGAGGACAAGTTTTATGGGGTTCGGTTTGTTCCTGTTTAGTGGCATCATTAAGCAAATGCTACGGTTGAAAAATGGCGGTGTATTGAAACGTGTTTTGCTGTGATTGGGTGTAATGTCTGGTGTTTGTCTGGTTGGGTTTGGGATTTGATTTGTGTGAGGGTTGAGTCATTGTTTATAAATAGGGTTAATGTTGTTTTTTGATGGTGATGGGGAATATGTGAAAGTGGGACAAAGGAGAAACAATAGATTTGAATAAGACTTTTGAAATTAGTATCGGCCAATATTTTGGTTGTTGATTCTGATTTTATTCAAAAATGGTTTTAGTTAGTTTTGCCTAAGTTTGCATGGAAAATGTATTACGAATATAACAATAATGAAACTTATCCAAAAGCAACTTTGAAAACAAGATAAATACACGCACAAAAAAAGATATTTTTGGAAAGTTTTGATTACTAAATTTAGTTAATCAGTTTAAAAATTAAATTTTAATACATGTATATTTTTTTTTTTTTAGTTTATGACGATTTTTTTAAAAACAATAAAAAAAAAATTGAAAAATTAGTATCGGTCAAATTTTTATTTACAATATTGGATATCGACCGATTTCCGATTTTCATGATATAGGTCAAGCCATAGTTTTGCAGTGGGATATTTGTGGGACACATTGATATTTTTTAAAATTAAAACTTATTGTTGTGAAAACTGCAATAATGAGATACCGGGTAGCAGTGAAAATAAATTTTAAAGTATTTTTAAACTATAGGACAGTGTGGAAATAAATTTTAAAATGCATTTCAACAATGGAACAGTAATGGAAACAGATTACAAAATATATTTAAAAAAATGGGACAGCAAGTATTTTTGGATAATGTTTCGAAACAATGATTTTTGCAATACTACAGCAGTGGGAAAAATGAATAACAATGATGAAAGTGTATAAAATGGGACTTCAACTTAAAACAATAACTATAAAACAGCTGACATTTTTTTGACAACATTAATTAAAAAAAAAAAAAAAAAAAATCACACAAAATCCTTCACTAAAAATGAAAAATTATCGACATTCTTCTAATAGATTTTTCTATCAAAAAATAAAATTCAAGGCATTAGGCTTAATTTGAAATAAAAAACATAATGAAAATTTAAATACTCATTTAAGAGGTGCTCGGTGAAGTGAATCCACTGGCTGCAGCTAAATTTCATTCTTCCCCCTTTCAGTTTCAAATACAGTATGAAAAAAAAAACGGAATGGAAAATGAAAATTTTAAGCTCGTTATGCACCAGTTTTATTTAAAGGCGGACATTTTGCGTGCGTGCGTCTGAGCTTCTCGTGCACAGTTTGGCGATGCAGCCATTTTGCTAGGTAGCGGATTTGAGAGCTAAGCTCATTTTCCGCTTTGCCGAGTTTGAAGGGAGTTTGTGGAGGAAGAAACCCTTTTTCCTGCTGTGGATAATTTGAATGAGGAATTATTTTGTGCCTTGTGCTCGCTTTAAGCGCAGAAAAGATGGTTAAAAGGCCTAAAATGAGGAAGAGAATGGAGGAATTGATTGGATGATAAAATGTGTAGAAATATCGCACGGAATGGATGAAAGTGATTGAAAAATGGAACAAAAAGTAATTTTTTTGGTGGAATAAAATTGAATAATAATTAATGGTAATGGTAAAAATGGTTGTTTGGATGTTTGAATAATGGGACAGTGGAATTGAAAAAAAATGGAACAAATCAATTTGAATGCATTTTTATTTATTTGAATTAATTTAATCAGGTGTCTCATGAGAATTTTTCATTTTTACAAAATTTTCATCTAAAAATAAACTGTAATTTCATTAATTTGATAATTAAATAAAACAATGGCTTTAAAGTTTAAATAATTGATCAGTGAGTCAAAATAACTTTAAAAATTGTATTTTTTTAGCATTGTTTAATCATTTTTAATTATTGTTACATTAATTTCTCTATTTAATCAGTTGTTTAAATTGTTTTTTCATCGATTTAACTTACTGTTCCATTATTGAAACAACAATATTATATATTAAACATGGATTCATCTATTAAATTATTAAAAATTAATCTGAATTAACTTAAATTGATGACTAAATACAACAATTGTTTAACTGATTAAACAATAAATCTATCTTCATCTTTATATCTCATTATTATTATTATTGCATAAAAATCATCAAATACTGTAACAACAATGATAAAAGAACAACAAAACTGAGTTTTCCTGTTAAATTCTTAAAAACAACGCAAGAAACTCAAGAAAGAGAAATGATAAAATACAAAACAAAAGAATGAAAGAAACATTATTGCACATGTAAATTATAACCTCTGACCTCCTTTTCTAGGTCTTTAATTATCTTCCCCTGTATTTAATTACCAAGGAAAAGGCAATTGAATGACAATCAGTTGTGGTCATATTTTATGTATGCACTGACCTCAAAAAGAAGATTTGCACCCAAAGTCTGTAAATGGGGAAAGGGGATTACAGGGGTTTTGCTGGCCACATGGTAAAAGGATGGAATTCTTTTTGTTTTACATTTCAGGGGGTAGAGGGAGTGGGGGTGGGTGGGGGAATTTGATGTCGAGGATGGCTTAAGACAAGTTTTCAAACACTTGAAGGGTGTGTATGGAATGTGTGGATTTTTAGATAAGACTGGGAATTAAGTAAAGGGTTTAATCATGTCAATCAGTCTTTATGCTGAAAATCCCAGGGATGACATCAAGTGATGAGGTCAAGTATGAGGAGTTTGGACATTTTTATTTTCAGTTTTGAGGGTTTTGGTGGTTTTTTTTTTAAGTTGTTTTGAGGTGAATTATGGACATTTTGAATAAAGTTTAGTTGGAAAGTATATAAAATTAAGTTGTTTTGGTGCAGGTTATTGATTTGTTATTCATATTTTAATGTAAATAGACACGGAATTAATATTTTGCAAAGAAATACTAAATTTTTGATTTTATGTTAAAAACAATTAACATTTTAGTATTTTCTTATAAATGAGAAATTTATACATTAAAAAATGAAAATAATTGATTTTTCTGTGTTACATTTAAATACACACAATGAACCAAATCTTTTGAAATTATTATCAAAATCAACATTTTTATCCATTATGAGGTCAATAACCCTAATATTCTGCTACTCGGTGTCTATTCAATCATAAACAAATTCATTTAAACGAAAATCTCTTTAAACATTTCTCAATTATTTCCTTTCTGACCACCATTTTTAATCCACTTACCCATTGTAAATTCAATTCACCAATCCACAAAACAACAATTTCTTAGCTTTATTTTTACTAATTACATCATTAGGCCTAAAAATTCCTTTTTAAAAAGAAAATCACAAAATGATTTGTTTACTTTCGTGCCACTCGAGGGCTTTTGGGGGCACTTTATCAAGCAAAAATTGCAACTTTAATCTGGTTTCAACGAGATAAGATAGTTTCTAATTAGGAATAAATTTTTTTAAAAATTTTTTTTTGATGTTGTAATTCGGCGCCGCCATTTACGAACCGAACTCAAAGGTTGTGTGCATATGGATGGTTAAAAATAGTTGCCAGATAAAATAAGGGAGTGTTCGGTTTGCGGGTGAATCTCGCGGGAATTCGCCATTTACTTTGTCCGGTTTTGATATGAATGTTTTTATTTTTGTGGTTTTGAGTTGTTTTGTTGGTTTTGTAACGTGAATGAGGTTAGAAAGGTGTATTATGAGAGAGAGGATGTGAGTCAATCAAATATTGACAGTGGAATGTTGATGTTTGATGGGAAAATGGTGACAATTTTTTTTTTTAAAGTGAATTGAATTGGGGCGTCACGTGGTGGTGACGGGTGGAAGTTGGGTGTTGGGAGGGATGAGGTGTGGGTTTATTAAAGGGGATGTGAGGGTTGAGGGTAAGTTGTTGGTAGATTTCTTTTTCTTTTTTTTTATTTTTATATTTTACTTAGAAGTGGTAGAAGTAGAAATAGAAAATTCAATAAAAGTTTAAAATGTTGAAATTTTGATGATGAATTCAGAATTGAAAAATTCAGAAATTCACAAATTTAAGTGGTGTGTGGAAAATTGAAAAAAAAGAGTAAGATTCAAAATGAAATATTGAATAAAACTGCTGAAGTATTTAAATGAAAAATTCTAAATTGAAAATTCGAAGGATTCAAAATGTTCAAAATTAAAAAATTCAAGATTTAAAAACCAAAATTTAATTGAACAGATCAAAAATTCAAATTCAGAATTTCATACGAATTACGAATGTTTTTGAATTTGTCATTTTAATCAAAAAATAAAATTCATTTGAATTTTTGAAGTTTTCATTTGAATTCAACATTCAAAATCTTTTAAAATTCAAATAAAATTGACTCATTTTTCAACCAAAACAGTCACAAAAGTAAAATCGCACAAACCTCACCCGCCATTTTGTACAACACAACAATAACAAACATCTCTCACGTTACAGCGCTTTGGTGTTTAGTTTTTGGTAAAACGTTACCAGCAGGGGGCGAGCAGCTTCTAAATCTCTATTGTCACTGTGATTAATGACGACATTTGGACCGAGAGTTGTAGTAATTACAACATGATGGCGGCGAGACGAGGAAGGAAGGAAACAAGGTGAAAAAATGTAAACAAACTGCAACCCAATAACAATAATTACGATAACGTCGAATTCTGGCGAGATAAATAAGAAACTCGCTCATCACAGGCTTAATTAGGGACGGTGATGGCGCAGCAAGTTTTGCAACGCTCTTAAAACTGTCACGTGCCCAGATTTGTCAGGCACCAGGGGCCGCAGTCGCCTTTTGGTGATGAGCGAGTTGAAGTCGTCTTTGGGCTTTTCAAAATTCCGCCGCTCGCTGCTTTCGTCTTAACGATGATGAAGTTCACTTTATGATTCGTGCAACTCGCCTGTGGGGATCTCTAATGTTGCAACACACCAAAGTCGAACTTGTCATTTTTTTTGGTGGGGCTTAAAGGGTGATGAGGTAGTGAGAGCGAAGAAAGTGAAAGTATGCAATAAATAATAATAAACTGTAAAAATATTGAGTTGGATGTTTTGAACGATTTGTTTTGTTTTTGTGCTTGTGAATTCGAGAGATGAATTCGAGTTTAGTAAAATATGTGATCGAAATTGGTGAAAAGTTGAAAAGTACATTGAAGTTTGTTGTGTTAAAATACAAAAAAAAATTTGAGAAAATTGTTTTTGACGCACCCTAAAAAAAATAAAGGTGTAAATTATGTGCAAAAGTAAACTACGTACTCCTTTTTTTTTGGACAAAGTAGATGTCAGTTTTTCGTTTAAAGGTAATTTTCACTACCAAATGATCAATCTGCCTTACAGTAAAGGTAGTTAAGTCAGGTTGTTTGATGCTTTAAGAGTGTTTATTATTTTTACCAATTTGTAGTTTGCACTTTGCTAAATAAGGTGGGAAATGGTACTCTTTTATTGCATTTTTGAGCCTGGTTCAAGGAAGTTGTACGCATTTTAAACTTTGATTATTATTGAAATGTCAATGAGATACAATTACGTAAGTGAAAATAATGCATTTGAAGAAATAGGTAGCATTTTATTTCTAAAAGATAATAAATGAGGACAGTTTTTACAGAATATGTACAATTTATATTACAATTTATATACATAAAAAGATGTCATATCACTCTTTTAGTTTTTAGAATGTACAAAATTGGGTTGTTGGTAGTGAAAAGTGACAAGTATTGTAATTTAATTTAACCAGATTTTGAGGAAATTTTATGAATTTTTGAGTATTTTTGTGAAAGTGCGTTTAGATTTGTACAAATCTTACAAATATTTTAAAATTTTCATTTTTTTACGAAACTCTTACACGAAATGTCATTAAAATAGCACGAATTTCACAAAAATTTTAAAATTTTACAAAACTTGACAAATATCGCTCACCCGCTCTTAAATTTTAATTGAAACGAACTCGTTCTATCATTCTAATCACCATTATCGACCACCAACTCGCACTCTACAAGATCAAACTAATTGATTAATTCACCGATACATCCACCAACCCAGATAACAAATACGACGTAATCCTCTTACTCTACCCATATATTGATTATCTATTTTAAAAACAATAATGAAAAAACGGATTACTTTTCCTTAATTACAAAACAAAATATAAAAAAACTCCAAATCAATACCAACTCACATTACGGAGTATTTTGAAACCAAAACATTTTTTATTATCTTAAAACCTCAACATGTCTTCTGGTACTGGGATAATTTGCGAGACTGTCCTTGATTTGAAACGAAGCCAGAAATTCGTTGCAATAAAAAAATGTTAAATGCAACTGCGCGTTTGATTCGCTAGAAGTACAGTATTAGTAAAAACGCATTAATCAAAGCATTGTCGAAAATTTAACAACATTGCAAAATTGCTATAGAATTGTAGTTCACTAAACATTGCTAATTTATTTTTAAAAGGAATATTGGAATATTTATTGGAATATTTAATGGAATATTTTGAAAATTTTAAGACTATTTAAGAGATTTTTTTGAGAATGTTTATGCAAATATTTTTATGATTTTTCGAGCATAAATCTCCGTACAACAAATTTTGGTTGTTACGAGTTTTACAGTGTTGTTAAATGCTGACTTGTTGGTGAATCCACTCGCTGGAGTTACCTTTTAAGAGTACACAAGGAATTCTGGGAAATATAAATAAATAAATAGAAATAAATACATAAACTGCGACTGGAGAATTGAAAGGGCGATCAATCAAAAGTGGAATGGACGAATGCATGATCGAATCCGGAACTTGTTTTTCCGCGGCAATTGCGGGATTAGAATTGCCCGTGCTTAGTGACATGTGTAAGAGTTCATTTGTTTCGCTGCGCGGGTTAAAAATAAACCCTGAGATAAATGACTGGGGTAGGTATAACGCGTAAATGAAATTTTTTAAGAAAAATAAATCGAATAAGTTTTATAAGAAACAATTAGATTATTGTATTTAAAACTTTATGAAGTGAAACACCGATTTAATCTGGCGGAATTTAAACTTGATGCACCGAACGTAATGATTAAAAATGATGATTTTTGTAAGAAAATTGATTAGAAAAGTATTTGATGGTTTGATATATTGGCAGCGACGTCTAGCGAGAGTTGTTTGCAGTCGACGGGTTGGTTAATAGGCTGCGTCACGCCCACTGAAAACACAGGCTCCAGTCTATGTTTAGTTGTTTAGCCTGTTTGGATGTAAACCTTGAGTCTAATTTTAATCGACATTCTTCGTCGTTTGACAAGTTGCGTCAAAAGTCGGCCATTTTTAAACACGGATTTTGCTGCTGACATTTCGCCAAAAACGACGAGCGAAACGGTGGGCGATGGAAAATTTATTTATCTATTTATTTATTTATTCACTAAAAAGTTCCAGAGGTATGCCATTACAACTCATAATAACTGCAAAACATACAAATTTAATGCTAATTTATAAAATACAACATTTTTTTCTCAGAAAAACACAAGCAATAATAAAAATATGAAATAAAATCGAGGGGTTAGATGCAAGGTACAGTCACGAACGCTCCGTGATTTGGAATTTGTAAATCAACAAAAATAAACAAAATCACATAAAATCAAGCCAAATATAGCATATAAAATAAGTTCAATTATCGGATTCGTAAATCAATAAAAATTACGGTAAGTTAAAATCAGTAAAATTATTTTTAAATCATGTGAAATCAACCTGAAATCATGTAAAAGTAATCTGAAATCATATGAATTCAACCTAAAATCATGTGAAATAACTTGAAATCAACAATGAAATTATGTAAAATCATTTTAAAATCAGATGAAATTAATTAAATCACTCAAACTTACAATTACTTCGTGTGTTTGGCTCACTGAATGAAATAAATTATTTAAACCTAGTGGCAAATTTTAGAACTATTCCCACACAAACTACACTTCGAGACATGTGACACAGTTATGTAATTTGAACGTAATTATAAATTTACGTGTAATTTCAAAATACGCACCACAAAGTTATTATTCATTTATATATTTAGTTTTGTGAGTGACTGGGGCCCACCTGTGCACATAACATTGTTTTGGCAGTAAATTTGTGCGAATCGAGTTGTTGCTTACAAGAGTCACTCACTCCCCCTCTCCCTTCTCACCCACTCTCCCTCAGACTCGGTCTTGCCTTTAATCCTTTTTATTGATTTCCTTTCCATTTGTGAAGGAGCTAAGGCCCTGCAGCTTGGTTTCCACCCTGTGTTTCCGGTGGCCAATATTTCACTTCCCAGCATCCTCTCCTGCTACGTCATGAACCCTGATTTGTAAATTCCGTGTGTTTGAGGAATAGAAAGTATACTTTAAAAGTTGGGAATTTTTTGGTTGATTTTGGATTTTGGAAGCGCTAATTGGATTATTGACTAAAGTCCGGTCGCGAGTCTCGTTAGGGATTAATTGAAATTGTTAATGATTAAAGTAATTGGCAGGTTTCACTGTAGTTGTGTTTTAGTAAATAAAAATATTGAAATCAATAAGCCATCTTTTCGTGGTATAAAGCACACATGGAATTAAGTAATAATTGAACGTTCTAATCTTTTTAAGGATGAAATTTTGTGAGTTATTATATAATTTTTTGGCGAGTTTTAAATTTCAACACTAGGTGGCAATACAATATAACAGAAAGAAAAACTTGAAGGTTTATATCATAATTTTAAAATTGTGCAAAGAGTTACATCTTTTTTAAATATTGTAGTAAAATCCAGTATTTTTGTGATAATTTTCAATTTCAACACAAGGTGGCAATAGACATAAATCAAAATATAGCTTAATCCATATGATAATTTAAAAAAATAGAATAATGAGATTTACGTATGATAACTTTCAAATTTAAACACCAGAGGGCACAAACGATTATTTAAACATACCAAATATACATTTCAGAATTTTCTAATATATATTTTTTAAAAGATTTTCTAATTCCCTTTACGAATAGTAAAAATCACAAGTCGGAAGTTCAGTCACACCAACCTCGAATTTCCGAGAACACAAGTGCAGTACCGAGTTGTCAGTCAACCGTAATGAAAAAACCAACTCGCTCATTCATCCGACGTATCCTTACACCAACCGAATATTTTCTCCGATTAATTACAACCAAACCCCATCAAAGTAATCGGACAAAAGAACAAAAGTATTCAAGTGCAGCAATTATTTTAATGCGGGCGTATTATGCACGAATTCAGCACTGGGCTTCACTGCATTGAAATGCCGCGTTATTTAATCATAACGTTGCAGCTCTCAGCTTATAAAATATTTGTTTCGCAGGGAAAAGTTTTGAGTTTTAGTAGTTTAAATTTCCATTAGTTGTCATCTTGTCTCTCAAGTCGTGCGAGCTAATAAAATATGGAGATTTAAGCGGGAAAAAGGTAAATCATAAAGAGAAACGACAACAAGAACAAACTTATTGCTTATTTCGCAACGAAAAGTGTTTGTGGGGAAGAGAATGGCTCTTTTTAAATGTCATCTTTAAAATAGCTGTGGATGGCGCAGTTTTGTGTGTTGCCATCAGTGTGCTGTCATTTTCACTTCCTTTCATCTTGCACGCCCCTACCAGGAGAGAGAAAGAAAAAAATGGGGAGAAGAAGAAGGAGAAGTGGAAGTGGGAAAAAAATCAGTTTGCAGTGTGTGGGGACATGGTCTGTGAGTCGAGAGGCCTTCACATTTTGTCAAGCTAATTATTGTTGAAATTGTAGTGGGAAAGGAATAATAAAAATAGGCTTTTTTTTTTTTTTTTTTTTTTTGAGGGAAAATGTGTTTTGAGTTAGTGATGTTATGTGGAACGTAAAGCTTTCGTTAAATTAATTCATGAAGGAAGTTTGTTGACAATATTTAGTTTATATAATGTTAGTAATGATATGATAGTAATTATTGGTTGTAAAAATAATAAGTATAGCCTGGATTTATATGCAAAATAAATTGAATTTTATGCACGTATATATCCTGTCGAATTATGTTACGTATTCGCAGTAAAAATACTTGAAATATGCAAAAAATTATTCACTTATTGATAAAATTATTCTAACAATTTCTTTTTGTAATATTTTCATGCTCTAGATGGAAAGTTAATAGTTTTTGTCATTAGAAATTGAAATTTATGTTTTGAAAACTTTTATGTATCGTAGTTATTACTAAGAATTAAATATTTTGTATAAATTTTACAAATAGGAGTAACAAGGATAAGAACAAAACATCTGATAAACACATTTAAACATGCTTATCAGAAAGATTTTGCAATTTCCAGTTAATTGTTTTTAAATTCTTAATATTTTAATATGTAAATTTCTGTGATTTTAAATGTTTTACATACATTTGTATAAATTGTTCACCAATTTATGCATTTTAGACAAATATCGGCTTTTTATGTCATAAAATATTTTTTAAAATGCAAATATGGATTTATCCGGGCTCTAATAATAAAATTAATCGAATAATAGGCAAGTTGTGCATTTTGTACAAAACAAAAATTGCAATAAAACATTTCTTTGTGTAAAAATAACAAACACTTTCATACTATTCATGTCATTCATCCAGAAAAGATGCATCTTTATTTTTCCTCTTAACACAAACTCTTCTAACAGTTGTAACTGATGTTACCATGACAACGTTGTTTACCGACTTTAATTTTGCAAAAATTTAAAATATCTAAAACTATTTCATCTTATCGTTGAAATTTTCAAGCAGCATCAGGGACTTTAATAGGTAATTTGCATATTGGTGTTTTAATTTGATTCATTGATTAAAAAGGAGTTATTTATTGTGTTGGAATTTAATCAGATGTCATTCATTAATTAAAGCCCAGACAAGAGACAGCGATGAGGGAATGGAATCCTATTAATACCTTTCGACTAATTTCCAAAAAAAAAAATTAAATTTTTTTTCCCATTACCTAAAACATTAAGAATGAAATTAATAATTTCTACTTACCAACTCTTTGTAATTATTCTCCTCCCATTTCTCTGAGATAATTAAAAGGGAATGAATCTGAGAATCAGTGCCTGGAATAAGTTAAACATTTTTCCCATAACATTCCTCCAGCTTTTTTTTTTATTCTCCTTCTTAGATTTCTATTTTTAGAGCCATAAAACAGAAGCTCATTGAGATACTGACCAGATAAACAGGTGAAAAAGATAAAAAGTAAAAAGGAAAATAAAATACTTGAACCGTGACTAAAAGCAGGAGAAATAAAAGGAAGAGTTTCTTTTTCTTCTCTTAACAAGCCTTGTGCTAGGTGTGTGTTGAAATGTGCATTATATCATTGCTGAATGCAACTTTACATTTTTTTGAGGAGGTAAAAGAGGAATTCATTGTGAGCAGCTTAAGTTTTATTGTGGGATAGTTTAAAAGAAGTGTTTATGGCTCTTTCTGAGTCACTGAAGACTGTGCAAGAAGGTGGATACTTTGTCTTGAGTTTTGCACATCACATGCGTCTCTGTTTGAGATTTATGACATTCACAGGGAGGGTCATTAAGAGGTTTTAAACAGTGGAAATATAATATAGTGCTTGTCAATTTTAATTTCGGCTGCATTGTGGTAATTAATTGGATGCTTGCCTTGTCTGTTTGGGTCACAGTCTGTTGAAGGATTGAAAGGGTTCCATGTTGGGGGTTATCTGGTCTGGAAGTTGTAGTTTTGAAGGGGTTTGGGCTGCAAGTTTTGAATTATAGGGTTTTGAGTGGCAGGAAGTAAGGGAGGTTGTGCAATGATGGTATTTCATTGTTATATTAGCTCTAACAATGCTAGTTCTATCTTACATGGGTTAATTTTATGAATTGGAAATTACAAATAACAATGCAATTTTAAGTGGGAGGTGATGCAGTGGAATAATTTTATTGTTATTGTTGCAACAATGATGTGTTAGTGTTATAAAGTAATGTATACTTTGGAAGAATATTGTTATTGAATAATTATGAATCTGGAGGAAATTTCAAATAATAATGCAATGACAGTAGCATTTTATTTTCATGGAACACTGAAATTATACATTGTGACATAACAATTGTTATCTGACACTGCTGAGCTGCTAAAATGGAGGAAATTTAGCATTTTAAAAATTTCTCTTAGTTTCAATATTTTAATGACATTTTAGCATTAAAAGAACAAAAGTTAGACATTAATTCATTATTAGACAACTTAAAAATAGTCAAAATAACGAAACACGATACACTTCGTATGTCTAAATATTTAGAATCACATCTGTCTTGAAGACGTTTTGATTTACAGTACAGGCATAACAATCTGTAACTTCTTGCATTATCTAGTTATTGCTACAATGCAAAAATTAATGAAACCACATTCTCAGAATAGCTTTGACACTTAGTGAGAAATTCCTGAACAATTCCTCAAGAAATTACTAGAGAAATCACGTAATTCACCAATTCCTTTTAATCACCCGCCACGCGCAGGCGCGGTTTAAATAGTTGAAAGCAGGAATTGCAGAATCAGCAAGAGTCGGTGTAATTTTAATGCCGAGCAGGTAATGTCAGCGCTGATCTATAATCGAGTTATTAATTTTTGAAGGGAGTTAAAATGCAGGTGTTAAAATAACAGTGGCGAGCTAATTTGACATGCAAAGTATTGGACCAAGATTGGCATCCCCAGTGGACACAGACGCAGCAAACAGGTGCAGTAACACGGCTAATTAAGCCGAACGAGTGTAGCTCATTAATACAACATGAGTTCTTTTGACTAACAACACAACTCGAGCACCTTAATATCCGCTCTAAAGCTAAAGTTAACCCAGGCGAATCACCTCGCGCATTTTATAGGCAAGCGTTAGCGAGAAATCGAATTTTTTCCCTCTCAGCCATTAAGGGGTCTGATTTGATTAGTTAAATGCAAGTTTTTCAAGGGCACCTAGCCAAAAGTGACTCGAGGTGTGGTTCTCTCTTTTTTTATTTTTTATTTGAAAAGAAAAAATTTTCCTTTTGGTGGATGAAGTTGAAAGGAATTGTTGGCTTATTGAAAGCTGAAAAGGTGTGCTTTTAGATGGCAGTTTGTGGGTTGGGTAGAGCAGGCGTTGTCGGTCTGTGTAATGTGAGGTGTATAAAAAATTCAGGGGTCTCTTAATGATTTAGACTTTGCTGCACTTCTTTGCAAGGTTCGGAGACTTCCTGGTTTTTTTGCTGCATGAGGAAATTTGGGGGAAAAAGGTGAAATGTGTGGTTGGCATTGGCGTTGGCGTTGGCGTTGGCGTTGGCGTTGGTGTTGGTGTTGGCGGTGGGAGAGGAGGGGAGAAGACAGGTATAATTATAGTTTATGCGGTCGAAAAATCATTGCACGTGTTTGTTTTGTATTTGAATTTATAACTAGGTGGTTCGGTGTGAAGATAAATAACGGTGGAAGTTTGCTTTTGATGTTGTCTTTTTGCTGCGAATAACAAACTGGTGAAATGTTAGTGGGTATTATCATAATAAGAATTTGATTAAATTTACGACAAAAAAATGTTAAGCAAGATTTTGTGAACCTATCTAACTGATAAAATATGACACAAAAATGTGTAAATGTCAATTTAAATTTAAAGTGCAAATAATAAATAAACACATGCAACATAAAACATGAATTACGAAAAAAGACCAAAAATTAACACTGCTGGGTGTCGGAATTACTTTATCGTCGATCGTTTGTTTGACGCCAATTTTCCCTATTACTAGACCAAAACAAACGCACCGCTCATGGGCAATGACCAATGATGTCATTCATTAACAGTCAAACTCAAACAAGTCGAAAGCAATCGACTACGGGAGCAGCAACCATTTTCTAAGCACTGGTGTAGGAAGTTTAACTGTTAATATTTTTTTACAAAATCTATGGAGAGAAATACTTTTTCTCGATTACGGACAATTTTAGACGTAACAGTTGCATTCTGTCTGTGTCAATATGAGAAGTAGTGTTATCTGCTTGGCAATTTACCAGCTGCAATGACATTTGCAAACTACTGTACATAAGTATAGGCTGTCCTCAGGTTACGAACGAGTTTCATTTTTCAGTCTGTCTGTAAGTCAAAACAGTTGTGTACGTTTTACACCTACATAGCGTCAATTAGTCAAACGCACATAATAGTTTACCGTTGTTTTCTCTCGGGCCGAAGAACTGCTGTAAACGCGCAGTGTTTTGAGTGTCGTGTAAAGTAGTTCCCCTGTTTGTTTTTTTTAAATAATAGGTTGGTTTGTATCGATAAGTACAGGCGTGCTTAAGTCGAGCGTTAGTAACCCGGGGACTGCCTGTACAGCTGTACACGTATTGGTGGCACTACCACTACCAGCAAAAAGTACTCGAGTAATTGAAGATGGAAAAAATGAATTTTCATCTCATCAGACAGGAATTTAGGAAATTGAATCACATACTCAGAGTGCTGAACAGGCAAAATTTATCGGCTAATTCGATATTATTTGCAAAAGTGTTATCTAAATGAAGAAATTTTTGGAATTGCAATGTATGGTTTGTCGTTAGCGCGCAGCTAAGGATATCTTTATTGATTTTCCCTTTCCCTTGATGTTCTGCTGCTGCGAAGAAGAAGAGAGAGAGAGGCTGTGGTGGCACAGTGCAGCTGAAAGAAAATGACTTTTTGAAAAATTTTGGCGCCTCAATGTCTGGGTGCAAAGTGAGAGGGGAGAAAAGATTGCAGTAAAAATATATAAATGTAAGAAGCAGAAGAAGCGGGAGAAGAAATATTTGTAGTTTTCGAAGTTTCGGAGTCGTCTTTTACGAGCAATATCTTTGAAGAAAGTGATATTTTATTTGGTTTCTATCATTTTTTTATTCTTCTTAAACTCGTTTCTTTTATTTTTTATTGTGATTTTGTTGTTGAGTTCTGTAGCTGGGAGAGAACGGTAAACTTGTTTTCTTTTTCCCTTCATTCGATTGCTGGGAAGAAGGCAAGGCAAGCTTGGAAATATTGAAATTGATCATATATGAGATTTTTTCTCGTTCTCCTTATTTAAGTTTCGTCAATATAGGGTTGGAAAGCTGCACTACTAAGAGAGCTGGATTCTATTTCGGAAGCCCATCGAACAAACAAGAAGTGGTTTGGAGGAAATTAAGATGCAGTACCTGGAAAAGAGACGCGCTAGGGAGCGTGGGAGGTTTCACGAATTTGAATTTAGCAGATCACTGTGACGTCAAGAGGAAACTTAGGACTTAAAGGGAATGGCTGCTGATGTGACCTGCAACAAAAACTTCAATGAGGAATTGCTCTTAGAAAGACATTAGGATGAATTGTGAGATACAAAGGCAGTTTTTTTTAAATTTAAAGCTGTTTTGAATTAAGAGTAGACGTTGACTTAACTTATTAATTCAGCCAATAAAAAGCAGCTGTACTAGATCTAAAATGGTAATTTTTGATTTGATTGGTCAGAATTAAAGATAACGTATTTCTAGTGTGAACACAATTTCTTAAGTTAAGTACAATTAAATGCGATTAATCTCATAAAAGCCACTTTTTTCGAAAATAACACACAAAATGTTACGGTACCTACTTCTGTCTTGGGAAAATCAAAAAAGACACAAAGTGATGTATCATTATTGAAATTGAACGCACCTATTATGAGCTTTGTTTTAGACTTCACAATTTTGGCCGAAAGTTCTTGAACCTTAATCTCCAATCTTTGATGACTAAATAAATCAAATGAAGTCATTTGAGACCAATATTCTATTTATTGGTACAAATTATAAGTAATTTTACCAGCAAAAAAAAAAACAAACTACTAAAAATTTTTGTCGCTGAGTTTTCTTGGTTCGAAAACCAACCAAGGACTAAAGCCCTAGCGATAAGTGAGTAGCAGCCATTTTTCAATTGTAGGTTACAGATGTGGTTTGTAGTATCTGATTACCAGAAACCATCACATTAAGCTTTTAGACTCTTCCAAGTGATAAATTGGTAGGATTAACTTAGCTTTTGGGTGAGGTCTGTGGAGCAAAAAAGCAAGGTTTACTCCACTGGAAATATATTATTGGATTTTCCACTTTTTAAATATTGGTTGTACCAAGAGTTAGTGGCTCTGAGACTTCGATCTTCTGGTGCCTCTCTCACTCGTCCTTGGGTCTTTCCAACAGGATTATTGTGCACTTCATGTACTTGAATAATGTTATTAAATAAATAGGTGTTCACTGCAGGTCTGCTGGGCAAGGCTTTCAGATGGTAAATGACAATAAAGAATATGTATAGGATTCAAGTGCCATCCTGTTCTTCATTGTCAATTGATGCAACTAACCTTGAGTACGAGGAAGCTTTGCTTTGATTATTCTCAGCAAAGAGTAAAATGTAATTCTGGTGCTGCCTGGTACAAGTTTTGAGAAATTTCCCAAATGGGTTAAGCCGGAAGCAGAATATTGTGTGACTATTGAAATCGATAACAGTTCTAGTCACTTATAATGGACAAATAATACTTAATAATATTCGACACTTTAGAAGAGGGAAGGAAGAAGTGGAGTTTAAGGTCACCAATTATGGTCACATGCAAAACACATGAAGAGAAGAAGAAATAATGCTAAAGTCTTTCAGTGGCTACGTGTTCAACAAACTAAACTAAAAATCAGATCTTTTGGGAATAACCATTACTGTATACTTAAGTCAAGAGTACTACGACTGTATAAAATACAACAATGTTCTTGAACTTCGGCTTCGGCGAGCTCTAACAGGATTTACTGGGAAATCTCATAATGGACACAGTGATGTAAACAAGAGCTAAGTGAATCCCAGAATCTCCAATTGGATTTTTTTTTTTTTTTAACATTCATAGAATGCAAGTTGTGGTGGAAGGAATGTTTTCGAATTAGTCGACGACAAAAGTTCGCGAGCAATATTGTTTTCGAGAGGCTGTAATAGAATTATGAGAAATTTATGGCGAATGGCAATTCAGCTAGAAGGCTTTTGATGTTTGCCTTTTATCTCTTGATGCAAATTCCACAAAAGAGGAAATACCATTACTGCAAGGTTATTCACTGCTGCAATTGGAGGGTTGGCATTGTTCACAGAGATGCGCTTTCGATCTAGCGGGCAGAAAAGTGAAAGTCGGTGCTCACTGCACTGCCATGGCCTTTAATCCCACAATTCTTCAGTATCTGTAGCCATTTGTTAAGCACTGGCTTCACAACTTGAGAAGTAGACATTTCTCTTCCTTTGTGAGCGGCGAACGGCTTTTGTGCAATTTAGTGCAATTTTTCGAATTGCTAAGATTTCTAAATGGGCAATAGTTGCTGCAGCATTGTTATAGAGGGATTTGGTGGAAATGATGTTTATTTATTTGTTTATCCAAGGATTGTCTTTTTGATGCTGCACAAAATTGACATTTGTTGCTTTGTTGCAGCCAAAGTGGGAGGTTTGCACAAAGAGGGGCACAAATTGGACTGGACTGGACTCTGAGGTGGCCTGCCTTTTGTTCACTGAGTAATAGGATAAAGCAAACAGTTTTGTAAGCTCATTTGCAAGTTGGCTTGCACTTTAATTTAATAAACTACATTTCCGAAGCTGGTATGTGTGGATTTGTTGTTGAATTTGGAGACTTTGGCTTGGAATTAGTGCTAATTGGACTAAAAGTAAAGGGTTTAAATATTAATGTTTGCTGTTGCAATTGTATTAGGTAAATGTAGGTCAAATAGTTGTGTAACTGTATGAAGTAACTGAATATGTAGTTTCAGAATAATACAAAACCTTATAATTATTGAAACCCGCAAACATCAACACAATGAAGGCTTAAAATATTGAATAACAAGTAGTTCTGTAGTAGAGTTAAGATTGTTTTGGTGATTATCTATATCTAATAGCTGGAAATTATTGGTATTAGCATCTCCCATGAATAATGTACGAAAAACATTACGTACGGTACGTCAGGTATTTTTATTATTTAGTACAGTTTCTGATGATGACATGCAAACCCAGAGGTTTCACTTGGAAATAATGACCAGTTGCACTAACAACAGTTACAATTTAAACTGAGTTTAGCAATAATTTTAACATTAGTTAGACTCAAGCTAACTTTAACTATTATTGGTCCAATTAGTTATAAGTGTCTTTTGGTGTATTTTAGTGATTTTTCAGATATTAAGAGTTCTTGGAAAAACAAAACGTATTTTGCTTGTTTACATTTACTTATAGTTTTTACGTATATTGTATATCGATTTATAAGTTAAAGAAAATTTCGCAAATCTCTAATACTGAAAGTCTTGCAA
>JAQFZP010001014.1:0-23856 GCA_034695745.1 Geophilus truncorum | reverse complement strand
TAAATTTAGACGGCTTGTTCAACCGGAAGGGGTTCCAGACGTCACGTGACGGCCCGAGCGCGCTTATTTGCATAAGCGACTTTGAGTAAGTTGGCTCTGGGACAAAGGAACTGCTGTTCGGAGATGGATTTTTCTTATTCCCGAGGTGAGTTAAAGCGAAAACAAGGTGCGTAAAAGCCGGCTTTAATTGACGCGAGGCAGCTCCGAGTGTCGGCGAGGCTCGAGGCGGGCAAAACGAGCGAAAAACAGCGCGAGACAACATGCACAAAAGATAGGCCTATCGGGGCCGAACCACGGTTTCCTCGGGCTTTTGTCACCTGGTCCGCCACTGCGACCCGTTCGCAGCGGTCAAACACTCGCGGCGCCCGTTTGCTCAGCTTTTATCCCACTGCCGTCACTCGGAACACTCAAACAAGGTTCGTAACTGTGTTTTGTCTCTCTCTGGCGTATGCAAATCATACCGAGCGAGTGCTTTTTTGCCCGATCACCGATCGCCGTTTGTTAGGCCTATTTCTAATGGAACGGCCACGGCTTATTGTGGTTGCGATACAACTTTTACCCGCTTCCAATACCATGCTTTTATATATATACTAGCACAGTATAACTTTATGGCTTGTTGTTTGTTTCTGTTTTTATCTTCTTTTTTGAATCCCAAAGCGTCGGTTTTGTGAGTAACGGAAAAAATCGACTCTATGGAACAAAAGTAAACAAAACATTTTTTTCTTTTTTTTACTTTTTCGAGTGTGAATTTGCGTTTTTAGCTCAAACTGGAACTGGTAAGGACTTAAATGTGGTTTATTAATAACCGAATTCGGGGAACTTAAAGTTGCATCAACAGACTTCGAGGTCGTTTCTTTATTTACGTTTTTAATTTTAATTTTTTAAATTTTAATTTAAATTTAAAAGAAAAACGGGAAATGTTTTTAAAAAAAAACAACTTTTTATTTCTAAGTCGTAAAAATACCTTAATTCTTATTCCCAGTAATCTAATCACCGGGAAAAGTATAGGTCGTATATTTTAATAATATTAGAGACTTTGCGGGAAATTAACATATAACTTATATTATAATTATAACTTATAAATTATAAATTATATGTTAATCATAAGTTCAACAATGAGTTTTATAAATTATAAATATAAAACCCATTGTTGCTTACGATCTTGCAAAGTCTCTAATCTCTAAAGACTTTGTGGGAAATTGACATATAACTTATATTATAACGTATAAATTATATGTTAATCATAAGTTCACCAATGAGTTTTATAAGTTATAAATATAAAACCCATTGTTGCTTATGATCCCGCAAAGTCTATAATCTCCAAAGACTTTGTGGGAAATTAACATATAACTTATATTATAACGTATAAATTATAAATTACATGTTAATTATAAGTTTAGCAATGAGTTTTGTAAATTATAAATATAAAACTCATTGTTGCTTATGATCCCGCAAAGTCTCTAATTATTTAAAAACCAAATTACGACCCACTTTTATTTTATTTTATTTAATTTAATTTAAAAATAATAAATGGTGGAAAAATTCCCAAAAAGTGTTTCGGAGTCACCACTCGATAGGAAATTCCGAGCAACTGGTGATGACTCACAATTACAATTCGATGTTTCTCGGTACCGCCAGCACTGACCACCCATCACCCACTACCCGCCACCGGGGTTTAAAGCTATATACAACTGTAAAACCACATTTCCTTTTACACCCATCGGTAAAAAGTGACAAAATTAAAAAATGTCTTAATTTTTTTCCCGTTTTTTCAAGATGAGGCGACATAAATAAATGATGAAATGAACGACAACGGCAAAGAGGCGCCCTCGCTACAGGTGCTGGACAGCGGTGGCCGCTACAACTCTTCGTTCACCTCGATGGACGAGGTGCGGTTCGGTCAAGTGATGCCAAACTCTCCCGTGGACAACTTGAACAGACTGACCCCCGGTCAAACGCAGGCGCAGTGCTGGCCGCCTTCGCCTTACCACTACGCCGACCCCAACTCTCGTCCCGGGGTTCCCGCCTACGATTATCGGCCATACGGGGGTTTCACCGGTCAGTTCGAGGCCGGCGACCAATTCAACCACCAGTTCCCCGTGCGCTACCAGGAAGTGGCGGCCAAACCGGACCCTCTGATGGCTAATAATCACCTTCTCTGTTTGGACGAGGGTCTCGGATACCCGATGTCCGAGACGCGCGCCGCTTCTTTGCCGCCCTTCAGCTCGATCACCACGCAGTCGCTGCCCCCCAGACCTCAGTCGGCGGTCAAGGAGGACCTCAGGGGCTACGAAGAAGGCCTCGGAGCTCGGCTGTCCACTACCGGCAACTCGGGGAGCGAATTTGGCGAAGGACTGACCGCGAGACTCCTCGAAAGAGGCATGAGTTTGCCCTCGAGAGAAGAGAACTACACTCCTCCCGTCCAGTACCGGCCCTGGGAGGTGCCAGGTCCCATCAGAGTGTCCAGTCGATCGGCCAGCGACAACAGCCAGACGCCGCCGAGCTCTTCCGGTCAGCGGGAAGAGGAGACGGGCAGTGGGAGCGACGGGAGGTCGCCGTGGTATCATAGGGGTAATAAAGGAGACGGTCTGGTGTCGCTGGACAAGCCGCCTGACAAGAGCAACAACAGCCACGACACGAATCATACGGACAGTGGTGGAGCGACGTACTCTACTTTGACCAAAGTTCCGCCGCAGTTCCCGCCCGAGCCTGTCGCCGATCGACTGCCGTTCACCGCCAACTCTTTCGGCTATTTCCCGGCGCCCGCAGCTCCGCCGCCGCCGTGGGATTACAGACCGGAGCCTCTCCCACCGCCCCCGGGACCCACTTTTGACCACCGGGGTGGTGGACACGGGGGTAACGGAAGACACCATCATCATCATCACCCACCGCACCACCAGGGCGGCGCTGCTCCAGGGTATTGCCAAAACGGGAACGACGGTTACAAGTACGAGGCGCAATCGCCGGCGATGCAGCATCACACGTTCCGGGGGATGAAGGAGTGCGAACCGGGGTTGAAAGGCGGGGATAAACAGCTCGGGGCCGGTGGCGGAGCCCAGGGAAAGGCCGACGGAGCGGGTCCGGGCCCGGGCCCGGGGAGAGGGCAGAAGAACCCGGCGTCTGGCGGAGACGAGGGAAACGAGAAGAAACCAAAGAAGCAGAAGAGGAAGAGATGCGGAGAGTGTCTGGGTTGTCAGCGGAAAGACAACTGCGGAGAGTGCGCGCCATGCAGGAACGACAAGAGTCATCAGATTTGCAAGATGAGGCGGTGCGAGAAACTGATTGAGAGAAAGGTGAGTGGACCCTTGTCGAGCGTCGAACCGGTCGCCAATAATAAGCTCGAGTGTCCAGACCAGAATAGAGAGCCGAGCTGGTGGTAGAGAGACGACCACTACAACTAATAATTTTTAAAGAAAAAAAAGGTCTTCGGTCCACTAATTTTTTTTTTTAATTTTTTTTATGATTATTGACTAAGAAATGTTTTTTTTTTTTTTTTTAGTCTAGAATACCTCAGTTTTGATTTTTATTAATTTTTTTTTGAAGAAAATGGGGAGAATGTATTTTTTTTATTTTTTTTGCCATATTTTGACAGTATTTCTGTGACAGTATTTTTACTAAAATTTCCTCTTTTTGAGAGTTTTATAAGTTTTTTATTTTGGTTTTTTTTTTGGCAGCTCTGAAAGGCCAAACAGTATTTCCAATAGTGTGAGCTCAATGTTTTTTTGTTTTTTTTTTTAATTAAAGGGAAAATTTTTTTTTTTTTTTTTATGATGATGATGATAATATTAATAATAATAATCATGGTAAATAATCCCAAAATGGCTGTGAGTAATTGATAATTCCTAAAAAAAATAATAGTTAAATAAACAATTACCTAAACTAGATTTTTTTTTTTTTTTATATAAAATATAATTAAAAAAAAGAGAGAATTTTTTAAATAATGAAACTCTCTTGAGAAATTGTTCCTATTTACCAAATTTTGATTTAAAAAAAATTAAAAAAAAAACAGCCAAATCGAAGCGGTGGAGTCCAACTGAACTTTTCCACGAAATTTGCATAATTTACAACAATTTACTTCAAAAAAATTGCTAATTTGCATAAAAATATTTTTGATAAAATAAAAAAATAGTATTTCCGGTGTATTTTGATTGTATTTAAAGAAATGGTGGTTTTGGAGGTATATAGTGGGTATAAAAACACAAAAGGGCGGCTTCTATGGTTGTTTGGTGTCAGGTGTTTTGTCGGAAATCGTTCACCGTAGCCATTCTGGAATTCACGTGTTGGTGAAGTCTCTTTTGAGGGAGAGAGGGGTCTTTTCTGGTTGCGAGACCACCACCCATCACCCATGCATTTATGTAGCTTGGACTTTCTTCTTTTGCCCGTTTTTCTTGTCGCCTGCGCTTGGGTGTGAAACTTGTTTTTCACTCGACGGTTCAATAGGAAAAGGAGAAAGAGATGTATGTGTGATCATTTAATGCACTTTGTGTCTGCCTCAACCCAACCATTTTTTTTTTAACTGACAATTTCCAGACTTTAAAGAAAATTTTTTTTTGAGATGCAAATTTTGGGTTTTTTTCATTAAGTTGAAATTTTTTTTCTTTAAGGAAAATTTTTAGAAAAAATCTTGGAAGTTGAAATTTTTTGTTTTTTTAAGGAGAATAAATTTAATTTGGTTTTTTTTTGGGTGAAAAATGATATTTTTTTTTGCTAAGAAATTTTTAGAAAATTTCTTTTTATTTGAAAATAAAATTTGGAAATTTTTTTTTTTTTTTTTGAATATTTTCAAATTTTATTTTTGCAAAAGAAATTTGAAAAGTATTTTCTTAAAAAAAAAAAAAAAATTCAACAAAAACCAAAATTTATTTTCAAACAAATAAGACAAAGTTTTCTTTAAAAAATTCAACTTAAAATTTTCAATTTTTTTTTTTTTTTACTTACTTAAAATCTCAGAAAAAAGTTTTTTCCTAAGTTATTTTATTTTATTAAAAATGAAATTTGACTACCTCTGGTGTGCCTTAACGAAATTAATGTTCCAAAATGCCACATTGTATTCTAGTCTCTACAAAACCTCTCCCGCGTTCGACAAAACTCAACCCATCGAACGCCGAATGTGCAAAAGTTCAGTTTGACACTAATCGCTGTATGAATCCAGTGTGCTAACCCTTTATTTACTTAAAAAAAAAAGAAAAAAAAATATTACAAAAAAATAATAACAAATAAATATAAACCACCACTAGAATAATACTAACCATTTTTTTTTCACTAAAAAAATTTTTCTTGTGAAGAATTGAATTTTTTAAAAAACCATTTTACATTTTTTGAAAAACTTTTGTCAATTTTTGAATTAATTTTTTTACATTTTTCTTTGTTTTTTTACGAAATACGAATGTACATTTTTTTCCTGTTTGCAGTTTAAAAGGACAAAACTCTGACATTCCCGTAGTAACTCATGTAAAAATACTGACAGATTGATATTTTTGGACAACGGTTTGCTCTACGGAGCCGAATTTAAGCCAAAAAACAAAAAAAAAAAAACACTTCCGTCATCATCACGAACTTCATCATCCACCGGAAGTTGTTTTTTTTTTCTATTAAAAAAAGTGCCAGAGTTCATGACAATTTTGGGTCCACCACAAATCTCTCGAAATAAGAAAAAAAAACATTCACGTGTACCTGAATGATGATGGATCGCCATTTCCCTGATTATCTCATGCCCTTTTCAACTTAAAGGGACACTTAGCCGCCATTTTTTTTCCTTTTTTTTTTTCTTTTGTTTTGTTTTGAAAATTTTGTTTTTTGGAGAGAAATAAGTTATAATTTGTATTTTATTGTAGATTTTAGGCTTATATTATTATGTAGATATTGATATACCGTTGTATTTTTGTTACCGGAAAAGATGATTTCAGGACTACTTAAACTAAATGTTATTTTTAAGTTCCTTAAAAACCCGACTGAAAAGAAAGGGCATGTTTGAATCGAAACGTCAGACTCATGTGATCCATCTCATTTTTGATCTTTTGCTCAATGGCTTTAATCGTGTTTCTCAGGTAAAATAGTAATAAATTTACAACGCAACCAGGTAGTGCTCTCTAGCCATGACGTCACTGAGAAAACACATTTTCTTAATTTTTTTGATAAATTTAAAAAAAAAAAAACGAAAATTGGTCGAAGTATAGATTAACTGTTGTTCCTGATTGGTCTAATTTTTGGTTCAGTGATGTAGTTTAACACATTGAATTCGAATCTGGTCGATGTTTTCTGTCGAAAATGACTCGGAAGTTGCAAAAAAAAGCTGGGGGGGGGGGAGCAGACAAACTCATCGTCGACGAGATTTATGGGATTTGTAAAGATTTGCAAAGATTTTAGGGATTTTTAGGATTTGTAATGAATTTTTAGTGATTTTTGACTCAAGATTTTTATAGATTTTTTGACTCGTCGACGAGATTTTCGAGCATGTTTGAACCCTTTGGAAAACTGTTGCAAGTCCCAATAGCACAAGTGAACTGGAAAAACTAATAAATTGTCATTTTGCTTGCAAACTTTACCGACTAAGGTTAGGTTAACTCTGGAAAGGCGAGTGCTTAATCTACGGATTTTTTCCGATTTCAGTTCAGTTGTACACACAGGGAACGACCATTAATCTATACATAAGCCTGAAAATTTTTAATTTCGTTTTTATTTTTTAAAAAACCCCTCCAAAAAAGAGAATTAAACACCTGGTTGTTGAAATGATAGTGACTTATATTTTTTGATAGGTTTTGATATTTTTTTTTAAAATTATGTATATCGATGAGTTTTCATTTTTTACCGAAAGGGGGGATTCGATCGCTTGCCGCCATTTTTAAGTCCCTTTTCTGATGTCTTGCCTTGTTGTGTGCCATCCCGATGCTTGTTGTGCAAAAAAAAAAAGCAAAACATAAGGAATTTTTTTTTTACAAAGATTGATAAAAAGGGTGCAATATGGAGTGACCAATGCGCCCGGTTCTATTTTTTAGCTGCGAACTATGTAGAAATGCCAATTTACATACTTTTTTTAACCCTGAATTTTTTTTAATGGGGTTAAAAAATGAATTTTTCTTTTTAAAATTTTATTTTTTATTAACTGATGAATTTATTTACTCTTCCCTGTGCCCCTTTATTTGCTTTCCATTAAAAAACACTCGAATATTAAATAATGAAAACATTGTAGTAGAAAATTGTGTTTTTGTGTGCACATTTTTATATTTTTTTGAGAATTTTTATTATTATTATTATTATTTTTTTTTTTTTTAATGCCAATATCACAGCATGTGTTTTTATGTAATTGATGGTCAGAACTTTCCCTCAACTCCCCTTTAATGTCCACTAAAAAGGGTGGAATCTCAGATTTTTTAATCAATTTCTTGTTGACCACTTCCTATACTGAGTGCTGTGTGAATGAGCGTTTATGTGTTAAGAAAAAGGTCGTTTTTGAGAGTTTTTGATTTTTTTACTACCAAATGTCGTCATTAGGGGGAAATATTTGATAAAAATGGCTGACAAAACTTTTATAATTTTTTTGAAACGTTTAAAACTATGAAAATTATGTAAGTAAAAGACAATATTTTATGAATTTTGTCACTAGAGTGCAGTATTTTTGCAAAATGGCCGCCAAAATTTTTTTTTATTTATTTATTTTTTTTATAAAAACGTTTAAAGTTGAAAATATTAATAAAAACATGATTCTCATATTCTCATAAAATGGCCGCCAGAAACAGTTTTAAAACAAACTTTGATGATTTTTTGGTTCTTGGGAGTCAAAAACTCGAAAAAATGACTATATATTTTTATGTTTTTTAACATTTTTTTTTATCGAACTTAGGTTAATGTAGACTGGAAAAAGACGTTTGTTGACGATGGTGTGCCTAATGTAATTTTAATTGGTAAAATAATAACTGTTGTAAAGCTTTGGAAAAATGGATACCGAAGCGTTTTGTTATGGAATTTTGTTTTGATTGCGCACTAACGAGTGGAAATTGCACATATCTTTTTCATTTTGCATGAGTTCGGTTCTGAACATTAATTACAACACTAGACCTGTTTTACATAATTTCTTTTCTTTATTTTTTTTATTTTTTTTTATTATAAAAGAAAAAACTTAAACTAAAAAAAGCATTTTATGACACTGTAAAACTCGATGCATAGAACGACTTTGTACAGAAATAAAAGTACCAATACCGACGTTTTTTAGACTGTTTATTACATAAAAAGAATATTAACGCGTATGAATATTATTCCTATGTATGCAAGAAAATAAAACTAATTTATTTGATTTCGCGTTGTGAGTCGACTAATGGATTAACATTTAACCAGTTCCTGCATAAAAATGAATGGTTTTTAGACATTTCAAAGTGTTTTAAGCTTTGATTATACTCTAAAAAGGTTTTTACGGCGATAAAATACTTTAAGAATTTATTTCTTAACTTTTAGGGTTAATTTTGGACGAAAATTTTACTTCTAAAATTAACCCTAAAAGTTCAGAAATTACCTTATTTTGATGCATTTGGTGTTTTATATATCCAATTTAAAAAAAATTTCCTGTTTATTAACGACCCTGAAATCTTTTAGAGAGTGAAATTTCCTCTTCTGGTTCTCGATTTACGAAGGAAACTTTGTGAAAAATCCCAAATTATAGACATTTTTAATTTTAATTAAAATATTTATCACGTTAAAAACCTTTACGAAACAACTTAAAAAAAAACACTTCATTTCTCGAAAATCATTCCACACCTTTTTTTTTTTTTTCCCTTTTTTTTTTTTGTAAATTAACATCTTCCTGGCACCCAACGCTTTGTTTGTAAACAAAACACACAATGACGCCGCCGCGACTCACCCTGGTGGTGAATTGCAGAATGAATAATTAAACAAAGTATGAATAAGTTCATAAATATTTCATGAATTCGTCACTGGGTGGAAACTCGTATCTTTCATTTCGAAATCTCGATAAACAAAGATAATTTCACACAAAAAGAAGAAAAAAGATAAAAATACATTCTTGACGTGACCGTCGAAACGGTACGGTACGGTAAGTTTCTTTGTTTGTCTCTTTCTTTCTTTCCTTCTCCCTTTATTCCCATTTTTACACCCAAATCCCGTTCCCACGGTCATTTATTTCGGATTTAGGTTAGGCCCAGTTGCAAATCAATAACGAGGTATGTGTGTGTGTGTACTGATAGTAAACGGGTTCGAACCATTCCGCCGCCAGGGGGTTTCTAACAAACAAAAAGCGCCAAACGAGGCCAGCTGGTGGTCTACAATGTGATTTAACTTATGGCAGGTGTCCGATCCGATTCGACTAAAATAAAATAATTAAATAAATAAATACAATTTGAGCTTTAAAACTTGAAAAACACCATTACTAACTAAAAATAGAACTAAAAGTCTAAAAATATCATAAAAATAAAAAGATTAAAAATAGCCAATTTTTATTGATTCTTGCTGCTAGGGAAAATGGCGGCAGAGAGACGAGGCTGAGCGGCGTGGCGTGTGTAAAATCCCGGAGACCCGAGACCCGAGACCCGAGATCCGGGCGGAATTTGCCCCAGCCCAGCCCCAGCTCAGCCCCAGCTCAGCCCTCAGCCCAACCCCCAGCAAGCGAGTAACTAGCGGGAGTCTTCGGCCATGGCTGTGCGTCGTCGAATGTGAATGTGAATTTAAATTTGAGCGTTGATTCACGCTCTGCGAGGCGAGGCGAGGCGGGGTAAACGTGATTTGCGAGTTTCCGCTCGCTGCTATTTGCGTCCTTGTGGATTTCAGAGAGCGAGAAAGAGAAATGGCGAAATGGCGAAACGGTGCGGTGATCGTGATGTTGTAAGGTGAGCCTCGATGTTTTGGTGGTGCGGGGGGGAGGGGTTCGAGAGGCTCGATGGAACTTGTTTTTCAGCTCCGTGTCCAACGAGAAGAAAATTTTGGGCCGTTGCAATTGCTGCAAACAGGTTTTGGCAACACAATGCGGCGTTGCTGGCTGCGGCTGGCCATTTGTTATTTAAAGTGAGCTGCTTTTGAGTCAGGCGGCCATCGAAGCCTCGGCCCCGTGATAACATCCCGACCGAGTTTTGATCGCGGCTCCAGACGACGTCTAGTCGCGGCAAAACACGAATTTGGGTGTGTAGAGAATGGAATGGGACAAAAAAGAAAATAACCAGTGCCCCTCCTTTTAACACTCCGGCCCCGTTTTCAACTCGATATCACTACAAAAGAGTTGAAAAATTGAACCATAAAAAAAAGATAAAAAGAAAAAAGTTTAATGGTGAAAAAGACGACCTTTTTTTTTTTTTTTTTGTTTGTTTGTTTTGTTTTGTTTGAGGAAATTTTACAAGGAAAAAAAAAATGTGTTTTTTTTTTAATTAGTTTAAAATGTTAGTTTTTACATGTTGGTTGCTTATTTTATAAAATAGGGAATTTTTTTTTTTTTTTGGGAATTTTTTAGTTTTGGTTAGAGATAAAGGGAATGAGCAGCTGTTGGTTTACTAGAACCAGATGGCACGCCTTGAGTGTTTAGATTAGAAGTAGTAGACTCACAACTGTACAATTGAATGGTTTTAAGCTGTGCTGATCTATTGATGACTCGCGATATGTTTTAGACTGTGCATAATTGCCTGTGTGCAGCCTAAAGCTTAGATTTATGACTTTTTTTACCCGGATTACGAGAAAAGAATTGAAAGCGCTAAATCAATCGAAATCAACAGACAGCCGTTCAAAACCGTCACCAGCTGGCTCTACAAAAAAATTATATATAAAAATTTTTTTTGTAATTCTGGGAAATGAGTAACTAACGTGAGAAAAGAAGTATTTTTCAGAAAAAGATTTTCTGTAATTTTATTAAATAAGTAACCAACATGTAAAAAAAAGCATTTTTCACCATTACGAAAAATTACATTCAAAAATGTTTTTATTGATAATTTACCATTAAAAAACCCAAAAGCTTATTAATGAAAAAAATTTCAAAAACAATTTCCATAATTTTATGAAATGAGTAACCAACATGTAAAAAGAGATAATTTTTACCATTACAAAAATTATGTTTAAAAAATTTTTTTTTATATTATGTTATTATTACAAAAATACCCTAAATTTTTTCAATGAAGAAATTTCCAAAATACATTTCCGTAATTTTATAAAATGAGTAAACAACATGTAAAAAAAAGTATGTTTTACCATTACAAAAAATGACCTTCAAAAACTTTTTTTTATTAGTATTTTACCATTACAAAAATACTCAATTTTTTCAATGAAAAAATTTTCAAAAATAATTTTTACGATTTTATAAAATGAACTACCAACAAAAAGCATTTTTCACCATTACAAAAATGACCACAAAAAAAGTACCATTATATTTATATTTTATTTTTATAATTTTTCAGGTTTTCTTAGGAAGCATTGCTCAATGCTCGCCACTTCTCGCAGCAACTCGTGTTACCATGGTGAGAAAAGTTACAAAAGCTCCAATTTCCAGTCAGTAGCCATTTCTTTGATCCCCCTTTCTCGGGTGCAAAAGGCCACCGGGGAGCGGCAACTGCAACTCACCTGTCCGACGCAGTTCGCCCTGGTGGCAGTGTGTGGTCAGCTGAGAAAAAATGAAATAAATGGAAATGTCGACAATTATGCACCTGTGTTCAACACGACTGTTTCGAGAGGGATATTTAAGCCCCCTATGGTGGTGGGGTGTGGTATAAGGACCTTGTTAGAGTTTAGTTTGAGTTTGACCTTGCTTTTAAAAGATCTTATCCCTCCCTTCTCTGTCCCTCTATGGGCCAAGTGTCAATAGTGAGTGGTAGTGGGTGGATTGATCCAGTCATTGTGGAATTTTTTTTAACCCTTTTTGAGAAGAATTTTTCGACTTTTGTACCTGGATAAGTAAGTTTGTGGTGGGGTTTGGGGTTTATAAGGGGTTTATAAGGGGTTTTTGATGTGTTTGAGATGGTTGGAGAGACAATAGAAGTGTGTGAGTGATTTGAGTGGGTTTTGTGGGAAGTAAAGAGGTGAGATTTTTTTCTGTAATTTTGTAAAATGGAGTAACCAACATTTAAAAAGAAACATTTTTCATCATTGCAAAAAATAATTCTCATTTTTTTATTGATATTTCACCATTACTAAAAATAGTCAAAATGTTTTCAATGGAAAAAATTTTCAAAAAAAAAATGTCTATAATTTTATAAAATGAGTAACCAACGTGTAAAAAGAAGATTTTTCACCATTACAGAAAATGAACCTCAAAAATATTTTTACCATTACAAAAATACCCAATTTTGTTTTAGTTTAGGCCTTAATTTAATAAAAAGAGTTATTTTTGTAAAGTTTAAAGTTAAAATGTTTTAAATATACATTTTGGCAATAAGTGTGTCTAAAATGAATAAACTTTTATTGATTGACAATAGGCAGTGTGTAAATATTATTTTGAGGTTTGAATTTAAGGTCTAACTGCCTAAAATGCCTAATGCATTTATATAAAATAACTAAAATATAAAATTTTTACAAAAATAGCAAACATTTATTAAAAAAAAATTAAAATTCAAATGGTCTAAAATGCCTAAAATTGACTTTTTAGGCAAAAAAAACCTTAAAATAGAAACTTTTTTTTTTCCTTTCTTAAATGAATTTGAATATCAGAATTGACTTGAAAAATAATTAAAATATAAAAATTCAATGAAAATATCTTAAAAATTTTGGAATAATGGAATAACATAATTTTGGAATTTTTTGAAATAACTTTTGGCAATTTTTGGAAATAATTTTTGGCAATTTTAGGAAATAATTTTTTGGAATTATTAGAATTTTGTTGGAATTTTTGGAAATAATAAAATAACAACGAAAACACGAAATTTTAATATTATTTATTTCTTTATCTATTTATTAAAATTTTTCTTTCTTCAGAATCCATTTTACGGAGACCCAACAGCGTACTTGGCAAAAGACGCCAGCAAAGACTACACCACCTTAAATGTGACGAACGAAGTTTGCGGTACGAGCCCGACGACGGCGGTGGCTGAGGCGCGTCTTCCACCCGCATGTACACTGCCATTTCCCGGCCAGGGACTCATCACTCACCATCAACAACAACAACAACAACAACAATCGACCCATCACCACCGACTCACCAATGACATCCTCAAACAAAAACTCTTCGCCAAACAAATCCCACAATCCCCCGCGATCCCGCAACATCACCGCCAGTTTTATTTTGACAACGGATCGCCAACACCCATCCAACATCATCAACTACAACTGCCAACAGGAAACAATGCCCATTGGTTTCCGAATTACGCGCCAACTGGTGTTCAAATGCAAACGCAAAATCACTCACAGACGTCGCTTGTAAATAAATCACAACACGAAACTCATCCGGCGCTCGACATGCGATTCAAGAGTCATCCGTCGAAGTTGCGATTTGTACATACGTCATCATCATTGGATACGTCGCTCGGAAATGCAACTCAGGTCAATCAAACCCAGCAAACCACGCTGCCCTCACCATCTGAAGCTCATCGGATCAACTCATCCGTTCATCTCAATGCTCCTTCATCAAACGACTGCCAGAGAAGTGCGGAAAATGGGGATAAAACATTGCCGCACTTCCATACCCTCAATAAACATAATAATAATTCGCTTGCCAAGGCTATGGCGCAAATTAGATCACCAATACATCCGGTACAGATGGTGCAAGATTTGTCCGGACGACCGGTACCGATTTCATCGGGATATTCGGTGATGAATTCAGTGCATAATGCACAGGCATCGAGTCCACCGATGCATCTGGTGCAGAGACAGACATTGCAAAATTCACCGGGATCGACTTCACTGGTACATTCAGTGCAAACTTCACCAATGCATCCGGTGCAGGTACAACCGTTGCAAAATTCGTCGAGATATCCGGGGCAGAAATCATTGGAATCGACTCCACTGGTACATCCAGTGCAGAAATTACCGGAATCGACTCCACTGGTACATCCAGTGCAGAAATCACCGGAATCGACTTCACTGGTACATCCGGTGCAGATACAGACATTGCAAACTTTACTGGGACATCCGGTGCACAAATCCTCATTATCGACCCCACTGGTACATCCGGTTCAAACTCCACCAATGCATCCAGTGCAAACTCCACCAATGCATCCGGTTCAAACTTCACCAATGCATACGGTGCAAACTTCACCAATGCATACGGTGCAGGCACAGACGCTGCAGAAATCATCAGTATCGACCCCACCGGTACATCCTGCGCAAACGCCAAAGCAGGTGAGACATAATTCGCCAGGACGTCAGGTACAAATGTCACTGGGACAGATATCGCCGACATCGACGCCACTGGGACATCCGGTACAGAAATCATTAGCATCGACTACACCGATGTATTCACCGATGCAGGCAAGTCAGATGCACAGTTCACCGGTACAGAAACAATTTTTTCAGACTACGCCGGTGCGTCAGGTGCAAACACCACCGATGCATTCAGTACAAACGCAGATGATACATAATTCACCAGGACGTCCGGTGCAAACACCACCGATGCAACCGGTACAAACACAGATTCGTATGTCACCAGGACGTCTGATGCAAACACCACCGATGCAACCGGTGCAAACACAAATACGTATGTCGCCAGGACGTCTGGTAGAAATGCCACCTGTACAGAAATCATCAGTACCGACTCCACCGACTCCACCGATGCATCCATTGCAGGCGAGTCCGGTGCACAGTCCACCTGTACGAAAACAAACGGTGCGTCCGGTGCACCTGGATCAAATGTTGCCACCAGTGGCTACTGGACGTCCGATAGCTTCGGTGCCTCCGGTGCCGGCAGTTCCTGTCATTCCTCACGTGCCGGTAAAGCGGAAGTCGCTGGCCAAAACCATCTTCGGGAATCAGATATCGGACAAGGGAATCAAGACACCGGCTCCTATTCCCATATCCATGATTACCAACCACAGGTTGGGCGATTCTGTTGACCAGGTGCGCGAACGGCTGGAGAATTTGAGGCATAACATTAAGATCGAAGCGCCACCGTGTGATTGTCGTCCCAAAGACGACAGTAAGTTGTTTGCAAGTGTGAACAAATTTGTAAAATTTGTAAATTACTAAATTTTTGTTGTAAAATTTTCATAAAATTAGAAAAAAATAATGATCTAGTCAACTTTGATATTGGCGGTAAATTTCAAAAAATGTAATTCCACCTGGTGGCAAAGAATAAAACTAAATAGATAAAAATAGAGAAATTTAGAAATTGGATACCAGTAAATCAAATCTTTTTTAAAATTTGGACTAAAAAATATCAAAACAATCAAGATGTGTGAAAATATGCTATTTACAGTCTGTTTTTTATAACTGCCCAAGTGTGAGGAACTAAGGGATTGCATGTGATCCATAGCAGCCAATCAATGGAAGAGATCGCTATTTTAAAAATGTAAGCAACGTTAGTGCTCAGTGTCATTTCACTATTTTTTGCACTTAATTTGTTGCAAGTTAGGTAAATGTTCAGCAAAAATCAATAAAATGGGTAAATTAATCAGCATTTATCAACACTAGAGTTGGGCGCGGATCGATGCAACCGCGGTTTAACCGCAAGTTGGCGGTTGCGGTGAAGGACGGTTTGTCCACTCATTCGTGTTGGTGGTTGTGGACCCGTTTTTGGGATCCGCGCCCAACTCTAATCAACACCAAGAGCAACATTGTTTACAGGGCTACCATGTCTGTTGATTGGCTGTGGCAGATCACGTGCAACCCTTTAGCTTTTACCACATAGGGCACAATAATAATAAAAACAGACTGCAGCATACTCACAAGTGAACTGCAAGTCTGGACTCTGGAACTTGAAGCCCAGTTCATTTCAAGATTAAGAAAAGACATATACAGTCACTAACAGTCGCTGTTATTGGTTGATTTTTTCAATGAGTGGGCGAAAGATGACATCAGGAATTGTGATGAGTGCGAAAATATATAACTTCTTTCTTGTAAGAGCTCTGAATCAACCTAAACTCCGTCTCAGTCTAACTGAAAAGCCTGTCAAGGCTTGCGATCGGTTGAGGGGAAAAGCCACATCAAGATTGGTCAGATTTGTTTACACGTGTTTACAAGTGGTGTTTACACTTGCAAAACGGCAGTTATTTTCGAATGGACTAACTGTTTAAGCATATGAGTTAAAGTGATCCTGACTTAGAGTAAGATCTAGGATCTGACTTAAATTTCTAATGGCTGGTGACGACATTTGCATCAGGGATTAATACAAAGTGGAGCGATTAGGCTGTTGACCATTCCTGATGTGGCGTTTTCCTGTAACCATTTGCAAACTTTGATATCACTTTTTAGTTGGACTGAGACGGAGTTTAAATGACAAAATAATGTTTTAAAAACTTAAATAAATACGTTACCAGTACTTTATTAGTATTTTTATTGGCTTGTTGGTAAAACTTGCAAGAAAACTAGACTTTTGTTCGTAATGCGAAAGCGCAAATAATACAAAAGTGGTGAAACGTTATACAACCACACCTTGCTACGGTGTTTTGTTATAACGGCCTTATGGCTAAGTTTTGATATACAGTCATAAAAGTCGGGAAATTCCCTATGTATGTTTTATGATTCACTTGACAGCCAACTTTCCAGGAACATATTACGACTTTATAGCGACGTGTGAGTGTATATGTCTTTTCTCAGTTTTGGTTCATTTAGTGCAATTAAATGACAATTTTACAAATCTTTCACACCTTCTTGAATTAAACTTATATAAATATGGGTGGTATTTTTAAATAATATAAATTTTCGACTTTTTCTTTACATTTTTATAGTCCTAGGAGAACGATCACCATCTTACACTCATCTCGGAAGCGCATCATCACTTCCAGAACTAAGAAAAACATTAGAAGACAGGTAAAATAAAACCTAATTAAAATATGTGCATTTCACTGATCTTTTTCATTTAGACTAGAACTGAAAGGTGAAGCAATCAGAATCGAAAAGTTACTGTATACCGGCAAAGAAGGCAAAACTGCACAAGGATGCCCCATTGCCAAATGGGTAATTAGTCGAAAGCGACGTGTGTTTTCATTTTTTATAAACATTTTTTATAAATATTTTTTTTCCAAAAATTATCACCAGATCATACGGCGCTCCGGACCGGAGGAAAAAGTGCTGCTTCTGGTCAAACATCGTGAAGGTCATCACTGTTCATCGGCGTGGATCGTCGTAGTGTCTGTGGCTTGGGAAGGTGTTTCGACCGAAACGGCCGACGATCTCTATACAACCCTTGTTTATAAATTAACAAATTTTGGTTTAACAACTGAAAGACGATGTGGAACGAATGATCAGTAAGAAAATTTTCGTTTATTTTTTTATTCTAATCACTGATTTACAGAGCCTAGATTTGCCTAAATGCACTAAAAAAAATCACCAAGATAAACAATAAAAACATTAAAAAATTTAGCTATGGCTTTCTTCTCGGTGGAACTATGTCTTTGCTTTTCCAATTTCTTAATTAAATTTACCGAACTGGAAATTGTAACATTTTGTGCACTTATTGATATTGTGTTAAATAATTTTTTTTATGCATTTATCCGAGCTCTACTGATCACTAATATATATATTAATATATATATTTATTTTTTTTATAGGCGGACTTGCGCATGTCAGGGCATAAATATATATTCCGGTGCTTCGTTTTCATTCGGATGTTCGTGGAGCATGTATTACAACGGTTGCAAATTCGCCAGAAGTAAACTAGTGCGTAAATTTCGATTGAAAGCCGATGAAGAGGTAAAATAAATCTAAAAATATAAAAAGAACTTTTTTTTTTTTAAATCTTATTTTTTTTTTATTAGGAAAAAGAAGTAGAAGACAAAATGCAAACATTAGCCACGAATTTGGCTCCTGTTTATTTAAACATGGCGCCTGATTCGTACAATAATCAGATAGCTTTTGAAGAATTAGGAAAAGAGTGTCGGTTGGGATTAAAGCCTGGACGACCGTGGTCGGGGGTCACGGCTTGTGTGGACTTTTGTGCTCATTCGCACAAAGATATTCACAACATGAACAATGGATGCACTGTGGTTAGGGACTATTTTTTTAGGGCTTGATCGATATCGTGAATTCGGAAATCTGGTCGATATTCCATTTAATGGGAATAAAAAATCGATTGTGATACTGAGACTTATTCTGATTTTTCAAAAATTTTACGAGTCAATTATTTTTAATTGTTTTTTTTTTTTTTTTTTTTATATACAAAAGTCGTTGTAAACTTAAAAAAAGACATAAATTAAAATTTAATTTTTAAACTGATGGATTAAATTTTGGTAGTCGATATTTTCAAAAAAAAAAAAATCTGTTTTTGTACGCGTGTATTTATCTCGTTTTCAAAGTTGCTTTTAGATGAGTTTTATTTTTGATTACGTTTATACTTCGCTTTCTATGCAAACTTCGGCAAAAGTGACCAAAACCATTTTGAATAAAATTGGAATCGACAGCCAAATATTCAGCCGATATCAATACCCGATTTCCGATACGCATTTCAAAATCGGTCAAGCCTTAATTTTTTGGTTTTAAAAATAAAATTTTGATTTATTTTTATTATTATTATTATTATTATATATATATATATATTTTTTTTTTTTTTAGATTGTGACATTAACAAAACACCGTGGTTTTGAGAAACCACAAGACGAACAATTTCACGTGCTGCCATTGTACGTTTTAGCAGACACCGACGAGTTTGGGAGCAAAGAGGGCCACGAAAAACAAGTGCAGAAAGGCGGTCTGGAAATCCTCCAAACGTATCCAATGAACCTTCGCTTTCGGACCAACCCTCTACTTTCATGCCGCAAACGACGCGCTTTGGCGCTGAAACGAAAAAGCTGCAAAACGCCTTCTTCCGGCAGGAAATCGGCGGGATCGAGTCCAGCCCGATCCCCGAAACGGAAAAACGGACTTTTTGCACACAGAAACAACGGGAAAAGTCCGAAACGAGGGTTGAACTTTGCCGAAGACGACAAAAAGCTCTTGAACGGATTCGAAAAAATGCAGAACTCGGAATTTGAACTTTTTCATCAAGTAAAAATTGAAAAAATCGAAAATCAAAACTCAGCACTCAACTCCAATCCTAATTGCAATCCGCTCCATCTATTGTCGGAAGCCGCATCCATCAAATATCAACAGGACAAGTGCATCGCCGAGAGTTCACCGCGACGACCGGCTTCGCAACCCAACCAAAACGATGGTCTATCTCAGCCAAATTTGGGAGTTTGTTCATTTCCCGATCAAATTACTTTCAAAATGCCTCAATCCCCTTCAGTAGCTCACACGTCGCCGAGACAGTTTCAGTCGCCGTCGAAGCAGTTTACGTCACCGCCACCGACAACACCGCCACCCGCGCACAGCAATCAACTCGCAAACAACAACAACAACAACTTCGTGATAAGACAGAATTTTCTAGTCAAACAAGAACAAGACGAAGAAAACTCACAGAATCAAGCAATTTCTAGACAACAGAGTCTAATGTTGTTGAAACAAGCGGGGAATTTGGCGAGAATTCAACGGATGCAGCAGGAGAGAAGTCCAGCGACCGGTCAAACAGCGACACAACTCGAAACTACACCAATTAATCTCAATTCACAACAACAAAATCCTGCGCAACAATTTCAACAATTCCAAAATGCATTCATGAACCGGGAGAGAAGTTCAGCGACTGGTCAAACAGCGACACAACTTGAAACTACACCAATTAATCTCAATTCACAACAACAAAATCCCGCGCAACAAATTCAACAATTCCAAAATGCATTGATGGACCAGGAGAGAAGTTCAGCGACCGGTCAAACAGCGACACAACTTCAACAGATCCTCGGACGTGTGGAAGAAAAAGGAACTGCACAAATTAACCTCAATTCACAACATCAAAATCCCGCACAACAATTTCAACAATCCCAAAATACACCACTACCACCAACATTCGGACAAACCAATCAAATTCCAGCACCCGGTTCGACCGATCGCTCTAAACCCAACCCGCTTTTGGCGTATTTGCCGTATTTACAAAACATGACGAAATCTTTAACTGAAAACCCGAACTCCGGCATCAGATTGGACCCGGAGGACTTCGAGTTGGATCCGCAGACGCCGCCCGAGTCTCCTGTCGCCGAATCCCGCGAAGAGTTTTACCAAGTCCACTCGGACAACGAACACAACTTCGCCGATGACCAAATCGGCGGCGTCGCCATCGCTCTCGGTCACGGCTCCGTACTTTTCGAGTGTGCGAAACACGAACTTCACGCGTCGACCGCTCTCAAGGAACCTGACCGGACCCAACCAAAGAGGATCGCGTTGGTTTTTTATCAACACAAAAACATGAACTTCCGAAACCACGGGGAACAGGAATACGAGAAGAAGAAGGAGCAGAAGAGACTGGACGAAGAAGATGGACTTTCGCCGAAAAAGAAGAAAATTGACACGAAAGATTTGAGGAATACGCCACCTAGTGTTCCGGTGGTGCAAACTACAACTGCGACTACAAATAGTATTGTGACGGTGTTTCCCTTCGCGCCGTTGATCGTGACCGGTCCATACCAGAAGTGGATTTAGAGAATTTTGGTTTTTTAAAGCAATTTTTGCATGTGTTTGTTTACTGATTGCGCGATATAAGAAGTGTCGTCGAGTTGCGCCAACTCTCACTTAGGCGATGATGTTGAAACGGGGAAATTCCAAGGGCTCGGACAATTTGAAAATTTCGTCAACGAGTTAAAAAACTTCTAAAAGTCTTTGCAAATCTCAAATCTTTAATCAAAAATCGGGATCGAAACAGCGACACAAGGGATCGAACAAGTTGAAAATTTTGTCGACAAGTCTAAAAATCTCTGCAATTCACTGAAAATTTTTGCAAATCACTGAAAATCTTTGCAAATCTAAAAAATTTAGTCGAAATATTTTCCAAAATTTTTAAAAAAATCTCGAAAAATCGCTATAAATCGTTGCAAATCTTGAAAAATCTCTAAAATCTTTGTAAGTCTTTAAAAAAAATCTTTACAAATTATCAGAAATCCCATAAATCTTGACGGCGTTTGTTCGACCCTGTGGGAAATCCATTGGGAGAGTGGTGTAACTCAACAACACTTCTCGTGATGCAGCACAGTATTGCTTAGTAATTTTTTAATATATTTAATTTTTTTGAAAGTTGAAGTTATTTAAAAAATTTAAGGAATTTTCTGAATTTGAACAAAAAAAATGTCACTTTTAAATTTAAAAAAAGATATATTTTTGTACATTGTGTACCTGTTGTATATGTAGTGATTTACTGGATATATGAATTAATGACTCAATTGTACATTTAAAATTTTTTATTTGCATATTTTTAAATTCATCAATTTTTAAAATATGGTATTTTAGATTTTAAAGATTTTTAAATTTAACAATTTTTTTTTAATTACCATATTGTTGTTGTTTTCTGTCTTATTTTTTTTTTTGGAGGTGGGAATTGATTTAACATTGTTTGCATTTTTCTGTCAGATTTATTGAATTGTAAAAAGACTTAAAATGAAAATTTTACAAAGTGCACTTATGGCCGATTTTTAGACTTTAGATTTTCAATGTAATTTCATAGTTTTTCTCCTTTATTAATTGTATATATTTTGTAGTAAAAGTATTAATTGTCATTTTTTTTCCTTTTTTTTTTTTAAATTCAATTTGTGAGTTGATGTATGACCTAGTCCAATGGTCCAACAAGCGGAAATTGATATCCAAGCACAGGGTAGAAAACTAAACAGAGCAGACAGCCATGTTGGAAAGCAACACAACAAGGTTTATTCTAATACCTGAACAATAAATTATAACTTAAAAGATACAAAGTGAAATTAATAAAACCTGAACACAAAGTCTTCAGGGTAAACGTATTTAGACTATTTACACAACTTGTGCCATAAAGCTGTAATCACTTGGGGGGAATATAACATATACCGGTAGTGTAAAATTAATCAATAGAATTAATTTTAATTTGATTTGCGGAGGTTTTGAGGTTTTTTTTCAGCAATTTAGTTCGAATTATACTCAATAGATGGTGGTATATTTATTTTCGGTAATTAATATTTTTGATAATTAAACTTTCCAAGTTCGAGATTATAATTAATTTTTACTTTTAAGTTGAAAGGTTGATAATGTGGAGAATGAGTATTTTTTAAAACATATTTTTTAACATTTTGTTCTAATTTTTGTAATTTTTTATATTTTTATCTAAGAAAATCAATTGAAATTGAAGCTTCAGTCGCCATTATAAAAACGTGGTTAGAAAATTTGGAATATTTGAAAACTTCAATATTATCAATACTGGTACTTTTTAAATTATTTTTTAATTTAAGATTTTAGACATTTAGATTCCATTTTGCATTTTGAATTTTTTAAGAAAAAATGCATGAATGCAAAATGGAGTCATTTTGCATTTAGCATTTTTATACAAAAAATGATAAATGAAAAATGGGGTTTATTTAATATGAAATTGATTATTTTATCAATTTTGTTTATTTCAAATATTGATGTTGATTCCACTTTTGGTTCCTAGATGGCGCCTATACTTCTTCTAAAAGCTAAGTTACAAAATACAAGTTCAAAATCTTGACTTTCCTCCTGATTGGCTGACACATTTTGCACTATTTTCAAATTTACTTTAATAAAAGATTGACTTCAGATATTAACATGTTAGCATACAGTTTTTGTGTTAAATGTTAGGTAGAAAGTAAGAAACTGTCAAAATCAAGTATATAAGTTAAAAAGATTTATTTATTGATATATTTATTGAAACTTGGAACTTGGAAGTGAAGTCAGTTTAACATTCAAATTCATAAAAAAAACAGAGTTCCCAGATAATGAATGCTTGATAATTCGTACATATGAATGAGCAGACTACTATGCTATGCATGCAACTTCTTCTGGAGTTGTCCATTTTCAGGAGACCTAAGAGGGACTGGCCAAATGTTTTGGATAATTTTTGATGTAGCAAAATTTGCCCTCTCGTTTTTCTCAAATAACTCAGTTCCACTTGCAGATATGGCGATTGTAACACCAGAAATGCACTTTTCAGCCCAAATTACATCTATTATGTGTCATTCACTTTAAAATACCAAATGGTAAGCAAACTTATCTTATTTCAATACTGTAAGATCTTAAAATAACTTTCAGATGACTTTCAAATGACCTTCAAATGACCTTTAAGTAAAATTTTTTGCTCACATCTACTAATCTATCACAGCTGGACCTATGCATGCTTACCATTTAATCACTTCTGAGCAAATTTTTCAACTTTGTCAAATCACTTCTGTTTCAAGTGGAAAGGCTAGTTCTTGGTGCAAAGAGTTTAAAAGATATCGCATGCATAGGTCCAGCACTGATAGATTAGTAGATATGACCAAAAATTGAAAAACTGACCAAATGGTAAGTGTATAATCTTGCCATTTGGTCACTTCTGAGTTAATTTTTCAACTTTCCCAAATCTCTTCTGTTTATAGTGGAAAAGCTAGATCTTGGTGCAAGGAGTTTAAAAGATATCGCATGCATAGGTTTAGCTTTGATGATAGATTAGTAAATATGAGCCAAAAATGAAAGAAATGGTAAGTGTATATTATTAGAATGTAAGTGTATAGCCTTACCATTTGAACATCTGGGAACTAATTTTTCAACTTTCTCAAATCTCTTCTGTTTATGGCATAAAAGCTAGTTTTTGGTGCAAGGAGTTTAAAAGATATCGCATGCATAGGTCCAGCACTGATAATTTAGTAGATATGATCAAAAAATGAAAAACTGACCAAATGGTAAGTGTATAATCTTGCCATTTGGTCACTTCTGAGTTAATTTTTCAACTTTCCCAAATCTCTTCTG
>JAQFZP010001013.1:0-23862 GCA_034695745.1 Geophilus truncorum | reverse complement strand
CGGCCAGTTAAGAGGAAATCCCACTAATTAATAGAAATTCAGTGGTGCATTGTTGATTGTAAAGTCGGATCGCGTCACATTTCTACCAAACACTTTAAAATGCTAATATTATCTATTTTATTGTTAACTGTTAAAACTTGTTCTCAAGCAACAGCAAATTCCATTATTACCATTGCAGAATTCTTTTCTCCGCTTTACACGCATGCAATATATCGTGTTGAGGGAAACTTTATTCCATCCGCGACCATAATGCGGAGCCCTAAATATTCAGAGATAACAGATAGAAATGCATCTAACTTTTGCTTTTCCACATTATTTATCACACATGTACTGCAGGTCTACTGTCAACATGGCCCATATCAACTTATCTTTTGGCAGTTGGTAAAAGGAAAAGAGACCCTGTTACTTTGCACTCTTGCCTATACAAAATCATTTTCATACATAATACAACATTTGAATAACTTTGCACTGCAATTTTTCTGCTCACATTTAATTTGCACTTGTAAATTTCCAGCAGTTTTTTTTTTTTTCTCTTCCTTAACTACACATACGTGTACATAATTCAGAAAATGGGAAAGTTAAGAATTTTTTATTCGATTGGAGTTTTGACCGGTGGGAATTGGAACGGTGGTTTTTCGTTGTTTGTTCTTGGTTTTGGAGAATAAGTCTTTTGTTAATGTAAAATTAATTAGCTCTAATGTGAAATAATTAAAAGGTTTGTGCTAAAAATGTAATGGGTACTATTGATTGACTTGTGCACACATAAAATTAGTTTTTTTTTTTTTTTTTAAGTACAATAGTTGGGGGGAAAAATTGAATTCGGGAAAAAAAAGTGGTTTGGGAATAAGAAATTCAGACTTTATAAAATGGTAAAGTAAATGAAAATGAAAAATTCATCATGTAAAATTATTGATGTCAATCATGGGGGAAATGTAGAAGTGGATAAAACTGGCATTTTTAGTTGAAAAATTAAAATTTAACATTTTTTGAGATTTTTCTAAATGTGCTGAGTCATGCTTGAATTTATTATTATTTGTTTAAGGTTTCTTGTATAAACATACTCTGAATAATATTTTTTCTGGGCTCTCTTGAATAGTTTTTTTTTCATGCATTTGCTAGTAAATGTCAATTAATGGAAAATGAAATACTCTGGTAGAGATTTGCTTTGTTTCAATTATATAGACCTGGAGGTGATTTCATGTTTATTGATGTTTTCTATTTTATAAATACAAATTTCAGATTGTAAATTTTGAAATTAATGGAATGCTTTTGGAATTTATTTAACTCAATTAAATTTTTAAAAAATATTCTGTGTAGTAGGTATTATAGTTGTCACATAACATCGTGTGATCGCATCATTCTGCAAGTAAACATTAGTTTCGTTAGTAATACGAACATTTTAAATGATACATTGCTTTTGTAGCTGAAGTGTGACTTTTCTAGTTGCAAGTATCTGTCTGTTTGTTAAAGAGGATATGTTCAATGTAATTGTAATATTTATGTCTTTTAATGTTGTTGTTGTTCAATAAAAATGGATTTAGCCACCAAGGTTATTTATTTTTACATTTGGTTTCTGTCTTGTGAGTTATGAATGTTGCTATATTATCACTTAATCACTTCAAGTTCTGCTTGACATTTGTGTTTGTTGTCGTTTATAATGTCTATACTTCCTGGTCGAATGTTGTCTGCATTAGCGACGAATCCAATAGAAAATCTTGCAATTATCAATAACAAACATTCGTACTTTGCGAAACCAACCTATTATACTAAAAAAATTATCGAGTTATAAAGAATGGTCCGTACTCTGCGCATTTACAGCGGTTCGGGCGTCGGTCTGAGGGGAAAACAATGTTTCACCATTGTCACCAAACTATTGTTTTGACTAATTAACGCTAGCTACATGTGAACTGTATACAACTGTTCCGCTTTGGTCTGTATTTTTAAAATTTGGCTTAATCTATTCTTGCAATACAGTATTTCGTCAACAATCTACTGTAGCCATCGTTGCTTTACTCTCAAAAAAAAAATTTCGAGTTTATATTTAATTCATTTTTAAAAAATTAAAAATTAAAACCCTATCTGTGGTTAAAGGCGATAAAACTCATTGTAATTTAAGCAACAGTGCAATAACCACTTTCTTCTTCTCAACCGAAACCTACGGCTGTTGACGAAACATTATATCAACCGTTCTCGAGAGGCAGACCGAAAAAATGTGAAATTAACATTCTTTTCTCAAGCAAATCATTTTTCAATCTCATTTTCCATCTGTCTCGTGCCAACGTTGAATTAAAACCAAAAAAGCAAAAAGAAAATATGCAAAATGCATCAGCAAGATTAAAAGAGAATTCTTTTTTTCCCCTTTGTCATCGACTTCTCCGACTTACGTAGACGGAAGATTTCTGTCTCGCAAGAGAAGTTTAATCTTCACCTGCACATGCATAAAATGAAGTAGATCTTGTGGTATTTTTTATTTTAAAGGGCTTTATGTGTCTTGCCTCAGAGTAAAGTGACTTTAGGCTTGTGTGTGTTTAATATGCACCTGGTATCATGGGAAATCAATATCTTGCCTCCCTCTTTTCCTTTAGTCGTTCACATCCCATCTTAGCGCTTTTTTCCCCTTTTCTTTTTGCTCTTGCAAGACTTGAACTAAAAAGATCATCCAATCGAGTGAATTCAAGAATTTCTCCCTCGTTGAACCTCGGTGCATGGATTTGAAATCAGCTTTGGTTCTTTCACTTTCACCCCGATTTGTGGCCTCATCGTGCATAAATCAAGCAGCAGTGGATGGAAAAGCGCGTTACGGGATGACATTTTTTTGATAACGTTTCGGAACTACCTTCTTCGTGATTGCAGCTTCGTCTGAACTGAATTACTAGTCCATTTTCTTGCGTTTGTCGAAGGTGAGTGGCGTATCGGTGCTATTATTAGTGGAATTTACTATTTCTTATGGTTTTTGTGAGTTAAATGGGATTTAAAAATTACATTATTTTTCTTATAAATTCTTCTGGGCCACTAAACATTAAACTAGAGTTGTATTAATTTACACAATATTAATTCACCACAATATCGAACGAAATACTTCATATAGTCCTAAATTATTACAAAATATAAAAATACTAATTACAGTTTCAAAATACGACAATTGTTTGTACGTATTGCATTACGTTTCTCATACATAATGTTCTGAAATCAACAACTTAATCTACTTCAATTGGATCTAGGGACCACCAACAAAACAAAAATCAAAGAAAAGCCAAGAAAGATTAAATTTATAGAATGAAGAACAAAAACAACGAAATCTTATTGAAAGCAGACAGAGAAAATGAAGAAGTGAGAGGCCGTATTGGTTTCACCACAAGTGACCGTTCACTTGCAATGTACTACAGCGTACCGTACCGTACCGTAGTGGAAGGTGTTCAGTGGCTGTGGCAGATCACGTGAACTCTTTAGCTCCTCTCACTTAACTTTAGTATACACTTTTAAAAAACAAACTTTAACAAGGACGGCCACGAGAAGTCTAGAGCTTGGAAGTTTTACTCTTTCCCACAACAAAAATCCAAATTAAAATAAAACAGGCACAGATATCTTGGATTGTTGTGATTCCATCAATAAAATCACATAACACAAAGGTTAATCAAAGTCAAACCTTATAGTACCGTAATTCAAAGTCTCAGTATCAGATTCACTAAATAATATGCTTTGAAAAATTAAATCAATATTTATAGAATTACCGGTACCGTATGTTATCTGCATAGAAAGTAACCATACCGTACCTTTAATGGCTTTCAATACAATTGCAAAAACTGAGTTTGTTCCATTGTGCACTTAATATTCCAATCACGTGATTGCATGACTTGCACTTTTGCTTAAGACGAAGAGGAAGTTGACAAGTGTGCCAAATAATCAGCTACTGCTTTTAATGCCATAATCCTTTCAGTAGATAGTTTTGACTTGGTTAAATAAGCTTAGTTGTCACTATTTTAATCATTAGATTTTTTTTCTTTCGTATTTCTTGAATATTAATTTGTTTTTAACGCTGTTATTACTAACAACAACGTTAAAAGCGTTATCACTATCACTATTTGTAGCGCAGTTTGTGGGAATTTAGTGATAGCGTTTTGAACACTGCTAATCACAAGGTAAATAGAGGAATTAACTTATGTGGCCACAACCATTAAAAAAGTTACCGGTACATTCATTTCGAATCAATGGCGGACCCTGCAACTGCAACATTAACTGAATTTAACACCTTCTTTGCTTTAACCTCGTGATTGCAAAGTTCGAATTTCACGTCTCTGAGTTTCGCAGATTGAAATTCTCTTCATTCCCTTTCTCTTCTAAAGGATTATTTTTTTTCTTCCTTTTCACTCAACGTGAACGGAAGTCGAGAAGGCGGAGGTTGAGAAACTTGGTGATTCGATGCGAATGGTAATTGGCCTGGCCTTCGCCTCGCCTCCATCTCCCCTTTTCAGCTACCTTTTGGGTCCCGCAAGGTTTCCCCCCTATTTCCCGCTGTCTTGCTCGAAATACGAATGCAATCTGCTTCAAGTGCCTTTTCTCTCCACTTGGCAATTGAAACCCAGGAACGCTACTGTGCTTGCACCAGCAAACTGTGCTTGATTTCATTGGTTAGACGATTGTGTCTGAGGTTTTGGTATTTGCCTGTCACCCGAAGAAAAATGCCGCGCCACAAAACCCGAAGGAGAGGCAACAAAGGGTTAATTGTGGTTGGCTGTGCCTTCGTCGACGAAAAACACTGTCGACTTAAGATTTGAATTCGTCGTTGCGAAAGCCAAGATTTGGAGCCGATCTATTACGCTTCTTGAACATTTTTGCCTTTTGTTCTTTGCTTCTTCTGCCTCGCTTCTAATCCACTTTTACCTGCTGAAATGGAGATTTTTTTTCTATTTTTTTGCTCTTCTCAAAGATTTTTTTCTTTATCGTTAACGAGGTTTAGGAAAGTGGTTTTTAAAGATTTCTTTTTCGCTTAACGGATATCTATTAGGTATCTTTTTTTTATTAAAAAAAAATTTATGCTTCGAAGATCTTTTTCTGAATTTACCTGTGAAGTGAAGCAGTAGATGGCACTGAATTGATTATAAGCTTTACAGCTGAAAAAAATCTAAACAATTAAAACAATGATGAAAGTGTGCATTTGATCAACAATAAAGTTTATTTTATGATTAACATAAATAAAATTATGATCAAATACTAAATATTGAAAAGTTGCATTTAGTGTACATCTACAGTATTTTACAAGTTTAAAAATTATTTGAGTCTAGTTTTACAATTAGTCAAATTAAGTGACCCATATTGTAGTCGATAGTTTTAATTGACAAAATAATCATTTTTTGTCGTTTGCAATAATCATTTTTTATTAATTTTTAAAAAGTTGATCATAAGTTGATCACAAATGAACTTTCATAATCAAAATTTTATGAAATGTTTTAAAAAGTGGCTTTAGTATTGGAAAATGAGGTCAGTTATAAATGCTTTATCAAGTTGCATTGAATTCTGGATGAACTCAAAAAAACATAAAATGAAAAAAAAAATTGGAAAATCTTTTGTTTGAAATATTTTTGATTATTTGCAACGGATTTTTAATTGCTTTATTACCAAAAGTAGTGATAATAGCTATATTTTGTGAAAATTAGTAGCATCATTATAAAATCACTACACTGTACTACGGTCTGACAAAAATGCGATAGTGCCACTAGTTTGCTACTAATATTGCTACTATAATTATAATAACAACCACTTTCAACACTGATCAGTACAGTACTGTAATTTCAAGTTTATGAAAATATGCTTTTGGAAAGTTTTAAACCAATTATGGGTGTGACTATTCACAACATTTTTAAATCTTGGTGTGGTGATCAAACAATAAGCTTATGTAACACTGGTTGCCAGACAACCATTAACAATTTGTAACCATGGGAATAAATCTAAAGTGAGTCAGTATAGACTCAGATTCCATACAACTAACATGTCTTCTCTCTAACCCCATATATTACATTTGGTGACGAGGATAAAATTTATAAGATGCAAAAGTATTCAACATTATTTTGGACAAAATGATGATAGTTTTGGCAACAGTGAAGATGTGGACTCACATTTTATCTGTGTAAGACCAGATAAAGAGGGAAGTAGATGAAAACATTTAAGCCTAATAGAATACTGCCATGTTAGGGCTATTGCATATTAAAAATTTTAACCAAGATTATTAATAAACAGCTATAGCTGAGGAAGCATTAAAATTATTAGCAGCTGAAATGGCTAAATTAGCTCATACTCAGGCTTCTTTTATAGCAATTCAAAAAAAAAAATTAGTAAGTTGCCATATTTGTTAGGCACAATAGCAATCTCACCATTTAAAGAGGAAACAGTGAGAAGAATTTAAGAGATACAGTCTAGACTTGGAAACCTAAGTAATTAAATCACGTAGTGCAGTTGAAATGATTCTACCCACAATTTGAAATATTCAAAATGTACAAATTACAAGTATTAATGATGTAATTCCAACACAGTAGCTGCATTCAAAAAGATGGGTGTTGTGTTAAACAGTGTGTTGTCTTAAGAAACGAGCGTTCTTATTGGTTGAATGTACCAATAAAACTGAAGTGACGTCAGGCAACACACGTAACACACTTAACACCGCTTAACACTCAAGTTTTTGAATGCAGCTAATGTAATTTTTTGTTTTGAGCATGGGCACAACTACTCCTTATGTATCAGTTGTTTTACCGCCATTATAATAAGTTTCTTTTTACATTTTACCGTGTGTCGTGAGATTTAATTACCCTATCTCCCCACACCACACAAATATCATGCAATAAAAACCCGAAACACGCAACTTCCATTTTTTATCAATGCCTAACACTTCGATTATTATTTATAACCACTTTTGCACCACCGGTCATAACATAACAGTTACCCTTTAATTTTCAACCAGTCCACTAATGTTTTTCCTGTGTTTTTCTCACTCACATCCAACCAAAACAAGCCACTTGATGATTGGTTAATGTCACTGCAAATTGGCACTCACACTTTATCGATTGATTTTTGCCTGCAACTTTACCCTACTGGGGTCTCTGCAGTAACCTTGGCAACCTCCCACCCACATCTCCACCCTTTAAGATCTGTGGTAAACTCATTTCTTCTTTTGTTTTATCACCGAAGAAATTGTTTATTCAAATTGCTCGGGTTTTGTTGAAGGAAAAGTGCGCTTCCTGTTATTGCAAAATGCTAATTTCCACTATCAGATTACAGTCATTTTCAGTGAATATGGGTTAGAATTTGCCAGTGCAATTTTCTGCAGGTTGAATGCACTTGTGGTAAAAGAGATGTTGTACAGCGAGGAATTTATCACATCGGTGTAAACAATAAAGTGTAAAAGACTATTGCGTGTCACATTAAGAGGAGAAAAAATGCTACTTTGCATTTAATTGTGAGCATTAGAGTGAATATTGTAATTTTGAAAGAAAGTGTGGGAATGTGAAGCCGGTGATTGATGCCGCGACGGTGTTTTGTGTGCAAACAGAACACTATTTTGGGTTGTTGAAGTTTTAATCATTAAATTGACATTTGCTGTGTACAATTTTCAGGTTGCTTGCTGTATCAATAGTCAGATAAATGATTGCCAAGGCAGGTGTCGATGTTGACACTGTATTGCTATTAAGGACACATTTGTTAATTAAATGCAGTTTGCAATTTTTACCAAATTATAATTTTTTTTTAAATTGTCATTTTTTATAGTATCGTTTTGTTGTTGCTATAGAAATCTGCTTGGTGATTGTAGGTGTAGTTGTTCTTGGTGGCCATTAAAGAAAGTTGTTAAAGTTTTTTTAAACATAGTCTATTAATAACAATGGTACTGTAGCAGAGGTTGGTTTCGATCCATCGATATTTTTCTAAAATATAGTAAATATAAAATAACGGCTTGAAGTTGGGCCGTCTGCTACAGTATAGCAGAGTATCAACAAAGAAAACAGTGATTCTGATAAGTTTAAATACACCCCCTCTGTTGGCAGCCACAGGAATTACACCCAATTTGACTAATGACAGTTTTTAGAGAACGGATACAATTTATATATCTAAATGGTGGCTAAATAAAAAAAAAGTTTTATACATAAAAAGATATCTTATCGCTGCTTTATTTTTTAGAGTGTGCATTAATTATTATTTGTAACAGAAACAAAACTTAAACACACAGCTTATCTCTCAAAAAGTACCTACCGGTACCATTTCTTCTATCCAATAACAAAAACCACAAAACAATACCCACAACCCCAGAATTAGACCACAAATTATTCCAGTGATCAAACAACAAAATCCAAACCACAATTTATTGTTGATAAAGTGTCTTCAGCTTTTGCAAACACAATTTGAAAATGCACGAACCACAAATAACATTTTAAAACAAACAATAAATCACGCAAAACAAACGCAAGAAGACACAGCTGGTGTCAAGGATGATCGATGACCAGTCGAAGCATCACCTTGAAAATTGACAATAGAGGTAAACCACTGTTGTGGGAAGTGAGCCAGGCAAAGCATTCATGCAAAAGATACCGTATTCTACAGCCCGTAATTTATATCTCTATTGCGCACTTTGGAAAATGGATAAAAGGGGCTTATCAGCGCCACCTATAGTCCTTTCATATCTGTGCTCGGCCCGGTCCGTCTTTTTATTACTTGGCACCCGTTTGCAAATTGGTTGTTTATGCATTGTAGAAATGCGAGCAAATTTGGTTAACAACTCCAGCCACTAAAAGTCTACCTTTTTATGTCACTCAGCGCAACGCGTGCCGGGAAAAGTGCCAAATTCTCTCGGGGATGTGTGAAGGGGTTAAAGCTCTTTATGAATGGATGCGCATACGAGCTCGCAACTCGTCCTGGTTTTGCAACATTTTCCAACTTGGCATTTCGAAATGGCCGATTTCCCCGAACAAAAACACATTTGAATGTGAAACCGAAAATATCACTGGAGATAGATTGACTAAGAGTATTACTTGTACAAGTACTAGCAACAATATTGTAAAGCTAGCAATGTTGCAAATTACTAATATTCTTAACAAAATTTCTTAATTATCATATTATGCTGGCTTAAATTTTTTGCAGGATGTTTGATGTACCGGTAGGTATGTTTTTTTTTGGCAATTAAATAAAGGTACCGGTAGACTAATAGCGAATTAGTAGCGAAACATTAGCGATAGCGATAGCAAACTTTTTTTTTACAAACATTTAAAGTAGCGTTAGCGAATGTCATTCACTACTTTTACAACAGATTTTATTAATAGGCACTATTTATTTTGGTAGCGCTCACAACACTGACAAGAAAGGGTAAAACTAAAAACACAAAATCGCCGTCTGGTGTGAGAATTTCCAAACAATAACTAACAACTAAACAAAATGAAAAGTGCACTCCAAACAGAACATGTTTAAAGCATAAAATTCAACACAAACAACCAATAGTTGCAGTCTACAAGGTCAACCCAAGGTTAAGCGATAGCAAACTTGGACTATTTATCCTCCAACTCGTCTGTGAAAGCAGCAACAGACTTTTGTGTGGGCATGTATAACTAGGAAAAATCAATATGGTCGTTTGCTTCTAGTTGTTGTCGCTAAAATCCAATAGAACGATGGCGTCTGCGATTTTCAATGGCGCTCTGAATGATGCATTTAAACATTACTCTTGTTCGTGATGTTTCACGGAGCTTCTCAAACAGCAGATTAAAAAGCTTGTTTGGTGGCATATAAAAAATGGATGGCAAAACGAGTCAAAAATCTCGTGTCAACGATGCACGAATTTGTAATGACGTGCTCGGTGCTCTTCGAAGAAGAGATTAGCGGAATGATTGGCATTGTAAGTAATTTGGTTGAGTTAAAAGGAAAAAAATCTGGTTTCGATTTGAAGACATGTTTAAAGTGTGTAAAGTTTTTAAGCTGCTTAAAATGTTTTCCAACTTTCAACTTGAAGTGCATTAATTGACGAGTTGTTTGTGTTTTAATGCGAAAATAACTGGTTGGAAGAAAGTGTGATAGATGGCGCTGTCTCCGTCAAGTTTGGTAATGGTTAACTTTAACTACATGTTGTTTTGTGATTTTTTTTATCATAAAAGATGGTTTTGTTTAGCGTTTAATCCTTATTCTTATTTTAATTCAACGTTAAAACAACATTTATTTTGTAAATATTTATTTCAACGCATTGAAATAGATGTTTGCTTTACTTCGATTATGTTTATCTTCACACGAAGCGTCGTAAATTAAATTAGCACCATAAAGCTTTGTAATTACAGGAATAACAAAAGTTAAATTAAATTTTAACTCACCTGTGTACGCACAACATGGGGTGTAAAATGGGAATAAAATTAGAAAAATTACCCGTAGATGGCGCTGCCGTTATACTTTCAAACACGAAATCAAAATGGCAGCATGTTTTTAAATTCGTTTTAAACAAAATCGTGACGGCAAAAGGTGTTTTAGAACTTCTCGACAGGTATTTAGTTATATTTTTCTACTTTACGCATTACAGTTTAAAGATTAATGAATTGTACCATTTTCCAAGTACTTAGAGCACTTGGAAATTCCTTAAACTCGGATCATCTGGAAAAATACGTTTAACCAACGTTGATAAAGTTCAAAATAAGTTACGGTACCCTTAAGTAAGATACGTTCGATATAAGATGATCTTTAACTTCTTTGTGAGATTTAATTCCCATAACACATTCGTGCTTCACGTTTCATTCAAGTCATTTCTTTATTGCATTTTTCAGCACTAAGAAGTGCAATTGATTAAATTTTATTGGTTTTTAAGGCACAAATGCAAAGGTATTTCATGATTTAACATTTTTTTCATAGCTAAATTTATGGGGAAAAGTGAAATCATGTTTTTCATACTCATTTCCAAGCATAAATCAAAGTTAGAGCAAAATTTGCATTTTTTTTTTTCTCTTCTCTTCTCTTTTCATTTTACAAGTTGAGAAAAGTTTGCAAAGTTGGATGTAATTTGGACTTGTTTTATAATGTTCATGAAAGTAGTTTGGAATACTTTAAAGTGCTTTAACCCCATATGGGATTTAATCATTTTAAGTTAAGTGCATTACTTGGTAGAGCTGAAATAAATATTGTGTAATATTGTTTTGATGTGAGGACATGTGGATTAATGGCGCATGTAATGTGACAATGTTTTTGGAAGGAGATGAATGGACTTGTTTCAGAAAGGAAAATAATTGCATTACAAGAAGTTGGAATTATTGTGTTTTTCAATTTTTTGTATTACGGTATTGAAATTAAATATGGTAGAAATTTAAAAACTAATTAGTCAATATTTTTTGATATGATAATTTTCTTTGTGCAAAAGAATTAAATTTTTTATGTATGCTTTAATGGAAAAGTGTTATTTTTTAAGAATAATTTTACATCAGGTGTGTTTAATGCAGAATTTTTTTTTTATTTTTTTTTTATTTTATTTATTTATTTATTTATTTATTTATTTATTTGTTTAATAACTTGGTGAAATGAGAATCTGATTTTGATAATGAACGCTGTTTTTTGAAAATTAAGAATTTTTATTTTAATATCTAACATAAATTTTATTTTTAACTTGGTTTTTTCTGAAATTAATATTTTTATTATTTTTGGTTTCAATTTTTTAAAAAAATATATTAAAATCAAATATAAACAGATTTCTAAGCTTCGAGACAGAATTGCTCGATTCTATTTTGTTTATTTAATATCAAAAACTCTACTTGATTATAATTTTTTTAATTGTTTTTTTACATTTAGATCTATTTTTAATTTGATGGATATAAAAAATATTTTATTTCTATTTTGATAATCACAAAAATCGACAAAATTTTCGATTACTAATAAAAAAAAAAAAATTTAAATATGATAAAATTCTGGAAAAATTAGATTTATAAAATAAATGGCGGAGACATTATTTGAGAAAGTACTGTTGGTAACTGCAAATAATTTAATTTATTATTATTTTACGAACTACATAAATTTACTTTTAGTTTATGGTAAACTTCTTTATAGATAAAATGCAATTTACTTGTATAAAGAATTCTAAATCTAAAATGAGATTTCAGCTTTAGGATTGAAATTCCTATTAGGGCTAATTCTCTGGCTGGGCAATGTATATCAAGTAGTTAAAGGGTTGTTTACATTGGCACGAATTTGCGTTCACAATGATTCGAAATTGAATCACTTATTTAAGCGAATGTTCAAGAGGCATGTGAAAAGTTATGGTACTTTAAAAATTTTCATATTATTTTAGTTTTGATATTGTATTGACATTATTTTAATCAATCAAACTAGTGTCAAATTTAATTTTCTCAAATTTTGTTTTCCATAACAAATTGTAATATTTTCTTTATGTGTTCAAATATCAAAACAGGTTCACACATTTTGCGTGAGTATAATGTACAAAATTGCATAAATTTCGATTTCTGATATACTAGTGCCTCGACGTAACGATGTATTTGTGGTCCATAAAATTTTTATTACAGTATGTTTATTTTACATGAAACTGTGCTAAAGTAAGAAAACGTCTAGGCACATTGTAGTTCAAATGATGTTCTAAACTCTCCTAAAACAATTTAGTTTAATTAACATATGGTACTTTTCTAACATTAAAAATTCCAACTTTCAAAACTTTTGATGCTTCCTTGTGATGTTCGTGAAGCTGGTTCACCCATGTTTTCTAGTAACCTCAAAACGTTAATAGTTCGTTTGTATTGCGAAGTATTGTTCGTCTAGCCAGGTTTCAACGTTAGTGAAACGTTTATTTTTATTGCTAAAATTACTTTTTTTAATGTTGTTTCTTGCCTTAAACTGAACAGTTGCTAGTTTAAAACTTACAAAATATCTAGAAACATACTGTACAAGCATTGTATTATACATTATAATTTATAAGTATACGTATAAGAGAATTTGACTCTCGTTTGACATCCAACTTGATATTTGACCCAACTGATCTAGCTTCAACCATTTTAAGTTAGGAAAAACTTTTATCAAAGTTTCATGCTGCGTCTCATAAGATCCTAATTTAACGAGAACCAATCTCAGAAGAAAGGACTACCTCCGGTTTTCAAAGTAGGCATCTATTTCTTTGTCGGCTGTCGTAATGGTTGAATTTAATGATGCCATTTACCCAATACCCGTGCAAGCGTAGAACGAAGGACAAGATGGTGCTTGTCCCATTCGCTGTTGTCGTTTTGACATTGGCACTGCGACAGCGAAGGAGCTTAAGCGTCGTTGCAATGGTAAATGAGCGGCGGTTAAAAATATGCAATGGTGAAGAGGGGATTAATTTTAAAGGTTGGGAGCTTGCTCTTACAAGGTGCAATTTACTTCTCCACCCCCCCCCCCCCGACGACAAGCGTGCCATTAATATCTTAATTTAGCGCGGTGGTGGCAAAGGGAAAAAAGAAAAGTTTAGCAATCTCCTTAATATTTCTTGGCTTATGAAAGAAACGGGTCGAGAGTGACAGCTGGTAATTGGTGGAAATTTACATAAGGTTTTTGTATTTGAGCCTTGATTTGAATTTTAGATACGATTATTCTGCTGGTTTCTTTCGGCGGTGGCTCAACTTTTCGTTGCCGGGGGACATGTCGGTTTTGGGAAATTTCTTCTTACCTGATGTTTACAAAGCAGTTATTGGTTGACATTTATAGTTTTACCTGAGGCTTGACTTTTATTACTTTTTTAATGTACATATTGGTTTTGTTGTAAGTTTGCAACCAATGGGAATTGCAATTCTATGCTATACAAGTCAACGCTCCCATATCTGGACATAGGCGAGACTCGGAAAAAGTGTCAGGTTATGAGAGCTGGCCGGGTAAGAGAGAGTATTTATTGTAAGGAGACATTGAAAGGGTTCGAGACTTTTGGCCGGATGTGGGAGCTAGCCGGATATTGGTATGTCCGGATATGGGAGCGTTGACTGTACAGTGGAATCCGTTTATAACGTAACTGAAAGGACCACACAAGTTATTACGTTACAGCCGAGTTTACGTTATAACCGAATAAATTAATACACAATTTGTATGTCTGGGAACCAAACCTTTTTGACGTTATAACAGGGTTTACCTTATAAGCTAGTACGTTACTCGCGGGTTCCACTGTATTTGTTTTTCAATATCTATTGTTGTAGTTTACTACTACGTGCTTCACGTGTCCGCTCTAATGTTCACATACTTTGTGAGTGGTCTAAAACCATGTGATGCATCAAAGTTCGCACATGGATTTTATATTGTAAATTACAGTAGATGTTGAATAAACAGGAAATTACCTACAGGGTAAATCCTATTGCTTTCAGACTTATTGGACACATGTGAAAGTGACATTTGTAGAAAATTGGCTTTTTCAAGTTAAAAAAAGAGATCTTTTGTGTTTTCTTTGAGTTATTTAAGATGAATGGAGGTCGCAAATGGAAGTCACATGCACATGATTAGTTTAGGAGGAGTGTTAAAGTAGCTTAATTGTGAGAGCTTGAAATTAAAGGACGCTATTCTACACGAAATGCTATATATTTTAACAAGTAAGTACTTGTAGGTACCTAAGCATTGTACGCTCTACGTTCCACATACATGAAATACAGTTACATTGTACATTTTGTATATGTACACGTATAACATTTCGTGCAATTAAACATGATTGTTGAACACAAGGTCAGACTTATAAATTATTATATGTGTACAAAATGTACCAATATATAAAAAAAAAATCTTAATTTTGAAATACAGTACCTATATCACATTTTGTGCAATGAAAAAAATTGCCACAATGTCTAGCGAACGCTTGTGAAAGTTCACACTTCAACCGTAAAGTTAGTTGCACATTGTTTCATGATTATTGCGGTGTTTTAAAGTTTTGCTTATGCTCAACGTAGCAGATAAAAACTGCCACATTTGCAAGAAATTAGCAGCATCGGTGATTACGCGAAAATTTAGCGTACTTATGACATACAGCAGACAACACAACTTTATGGTATACTGAATATTATTAATACGTTATTCATATACCAGAATTAATACATGTACAATAAAAAAAGAAGTAGAATATATTTTATATACATTTTAAATGCATCACAAATATATTTTATCAACATTCATATATTTGTGGGAAAATATATTGAATACCGGTACCGGTATATGGTCAAATATTGTTGTCAATGTATTAAAAAACAATTTTAATATTCTGAGCATGCTCAGTCTGAAGCGACTCTTCAGAGTCATTCGAAACAAATAGGCTACTAATCTGAGTTGGGAGTTTATACAGCTATTGTTGTGAATATTTTACTCTCGAGTGTCATTGCAATCATTTTAATTATTTGCAACGAACAGACAGGTTAATTATCTCATTTCTTGTTGATTTAATATTGTAAATACCACTTGACTTTTTTTTCTCATTATTGCAGACATTTTGAAATTGATCTGCCATTTGATACATATTAATAAATGTCTGCCTGTTTTGAACTCATTAGTCGTGGCATTAATTTTTTTTCCCAACTTGATCTTTTAAATCATATTTTTAATTGGGTCGATTCATTTTTCATGTAAATTGCTCTTACTGTGGATTTTAGGCTCATGAAAGCATTTGGCTGTCAGTAAATTGATTGTGAGAAAACAATTCTTTCGCATTACCAATTCATTACTTTGTTTATTGCTGTTACATGCATAGAGCAATGTTTGTTGACATTGATTTTGTAATGCTAGTAAATTTTAAATTGAAATCAATGCTGTGAATGGAAGAATGAATTTTTAAAGCAGCGTAGACTGTAATTTTGTTCAATGTCAGTTTTGATTAACTCTTTAGCACTGACTTCAATTTGCTGAGTCAGCAATAATAATTCGAAAGTCAAATACAAAGCGAATTAACAATGAATCAAAAAGTGGCTAATTGCTTTGCTTTAGCGATAGGTTGTGGGACGAGTGACAAGAAAAACCCAGAAGTCAAATGGAAGTCGACAGTTTGTGTTGTGCCTTTGTGGGTTCACAACAAGTTGAGTACAACCAGATACTCTGGAGATGTTGTTTAGTGTCGTGGAAAGAAGTAAAGCGACGAGGAAAAACTAGTTCGCAAAGTGGAGTTGACTGTTCACTTAGACACTTCTGAAACCTGGTTTACAACTAGTCAATGCGAGACATTAAAGCTTGTTTACAAGTACAATGTACTAAAACGATGATTCAAAACAGATTATTTTTTTTAAACAAATATTTGAATAAGTAAAAAATGTTTACTAGATTTATTGGTTTGAAGAATAGTTTTGATCCAAAAATCTAAATATTAGAATTATGAAGTCAATGCTGTCTGAAATATAGTACCGGTACTTTTTGATTTCACAGATATGCTACTTGTTTGTTTAGTGCAAAATGAGATATGTTAATACTAAAAGTTAATAAACTAACTTAAAGTTCTATGTTATTTTCAAGGTTAGAACTTAGGAGGGTAAAAATGTGAAAAAAAATTGTTACCGTAAAAGCAACGATCACAGCAGAGATAAATTCATCTTCAGATTGGCTGAGTTTTGCTTTTTCGTATTAATCTTGTGATTAAATAGCAGTTAGGCATGTGTGGTGATCGTAGAATCTATGTTACTCTTGTTGTTTTAACTCCATCTTTGCTTTCACTTCTCGCTAGATGCTTCTGAGCTTAGTTTGACCTTCTGCCACTGTGGCACTAACCCCTCATGTAAGTTAGAGTTGAGATCATTGTGGCCTATTGGAACAGATGGTGCAAACAGTACCTAAATTGCAGTTTAGATTTGCTGCATTTGCATTCTTATTTCGAATGACGTCATGTAGCAACAACTATTACTGTGACAACAAAGTTGCAACTCCTAACTACTGTAGTTGCAGTGTGATTTTAATAGTAAATGCATGCAACTGTGGGAAAATGGCTGCAAAGTAAATACTGTATTTTGCGTGTTGAAATTTGTTAATTTTTTGACATTTTAATGGATACTTTGCGATTTTCTAATTCGCTCGAACGCAAAACGAAAAAAAGAATAATTTTTCGTCGACTATTCAAGTCTGCTCAACCTTTGAGAGGATTGTTATAATGGCAGGCATAGAATAATGAAAAATTGAAAACATTGTGGATGCAAATCTGAAATGTAAATGACGGTTTTTAAAGTTAGATCGACAATCGAAAAGAATAATAAACTATAGTAATGAAAGTATAATAAAAAAAAAAGTGAATTTGATTTTTACAAATCTTATGTTAAATGGCTAAACGAAGCACATGCATTTCAAATCATGTTAAACAATGTATTTTTATCGTGTCGACAGATTTCGTACTAAGACGATAAATTATTTTCTTTGCCATGAAAAAATCAATTTAAAAGGCATATTTACATTAGGCGAAAATGTTAATAGATTATTAAGGTCTGTTATTTATGTAAATGTCGTACAAATGCTTAAAGCATAAACAAATGTTTATTTATAGTGCAATAGTGGGAGTTTCTGTATTATAAATTTTGCGTTCTTAAAAGACAAAATCTTAAATACGGAAAGTTGAAAACGAAATTAATGACAATATATTTCGTATTTAGATTTTACGGAAAATTGCAAAGTGTGTAACAATATGTTATTTTAACATGTTTGGACTAAACGTCGTGAGAAAATCAAAGCTAAAGCAACAACATTTTCCGTCGCAAGTTAGCGATTACAAAGCGGTCTTTCGGAAATTGGTCACAAAGGCGCCATCTATTGTTCGCAGCCTTCTTTCATCTGCAGCGAGAAATCTGGACTTGATAAGCAGCACGAATAAAGTTAGCGTAATTGATGCAAATTGAATTCGCAAAGCCGAGCCATTTCGCAAGAATGCGACTGCCAGCAAACTTGAAGATTGATGACACTGTTATTTGATGTTGATACTCCAAGTGCAGTAAATGAAGAATGCTTAAAGATGACAAATGTTTTTGTTTGTGTTCGGGCAAATATGGTAGATGAATAAAATAAAATTTGTATCTGGCAAATAATAAGTAGAGAAAGAGAAAAATGCAGCAATGGCATGCCTCCAGTTTTTCCCTTTCTCCTGCATTTTTCATCATTACATTACTCTTTGTTGTGCTTGTGTTGTTTAGCATGGATGAAAAATGCTTTTGGCTCTAATACATTTTTAGGGGCTGAAAAGTTTAAATAAGAAACTTGTTGAAATTCGATTTTCTCAGCGCTGAAAGCAACAGCAGGAACTTGTATTATCTGAGCAGGTATAAAGTTCACACCAGGCCCTCCATTTTATATCTGAAGAATAGATAGAGGCAAGATGAACTCAATGCCTCTTTTATATACAAGAGGGAGTTTACAGCCAATTTAGTAAAAATATCTTCTCTTCACACCTACAAGCCAACAAAATGTGGTTTTCAAGGGAATGAACTAAAACCACCATCTTCCTGCTGAGCCAGCCTCATCTTGTTTGCACTCATTTTCTTGTTTAATGAGATCATTTTGTGTAAACATTGTGAAAATTTTGAATCAAGTGAATGTAATTACTCTTACAGATTAACTCATTTTTATTTAATTAGATTTTTTTTAATTTCATAAGGGGTTTGTGTGTGACGTTTTTTTTGGTGGGTTTAATTAATTTATTAAAAGGTAGTAAATAGTGATTTTTGTGAGGTGTTTGTATTAAAGATTTAAAGGGTGAGCATTGTAATGGAGTTTTACTAAATTAATGTTTATGATGGATAAATCCATTTCAAATAATAAATCAGTATTGGTTCACTTAACCTTTAAAATTTCTAAATTAAACATTAATGTATGGAATATTTTCAAAAGCATTCTAATTAATTTTGCTGAAAGTAATTTATAGATTGATGCATTTTAATAACATTAACATAACTTCAAAACAGACCAACCTTCACTTTATATTTCAACACAAAATGAGCAAAATCAATTAAATTCCACACAAACAAGAAAAAAAATTAATGTAAATCCCCAACCAGTCTTAATCAATAATTGGGATTTTCTATGTACACATCAACAACATTAAAAGACTACAGTTTACCAACTTAATGAGCAGTTGGAGCTTGGCCAAATCAACTGCACAAGTTGCACAAAATTTTTCTCGTCTATTTATCCTTATTTATTTACATTGAACAATTTTCAATTTTATTTTTATTTTTTCCAACTCACTTCACTCACCCAGAGTCAGCTCAAATGTTTGCTGTTTGGATTTTTCTTTACCGCTGCCTTCATATGGGATTCGCTCGGTGCAGCAGCGTAATAAGTCAACGGAGGAAGTCGAGGAGGATCTCCCACCAGCAACTCTGAAACAGGATGTAGGTCCACGACCCTTTGAAAATTGTCAATCCAACTCAATGTGACTTTGGATTGAAAGAGGTGGGGAGGTGGAACCGCCTCTTGAAAAATCTTGGTGCGTCTTTATATTAGATTCCGGTGGTGACTCGGGCTTAATGGCTTTGTTCTACAAGCAGAGAAGAAAAATTTTGTTCTTGTGTTAAATCTACTGTCTGAAGAGAGCAAGAAGAAGTAGAAGACATGCGCGTCTCCCTTAGCCCTCTAGTGGATCCCCGTTAAAGGAGTTGACCGGTTCAAAATGGTCAGATCGTGATGGCACGTGTCGGTGCAATCAGTGGGTCTTAGAGGTGCGCTCAAACGACCGTTTGCACTGAGTTGCTGTTTTGTGTGCACGTTCTCAAGGCTGGGTGTGTAATTAGAGGCTGACACTTGAGTGGATCTTGTTTGAATTTTGTCTCTCGGCTTTGCGAAGGATGTAGTAATTAGTGCACACAAGCTGCCACATGTTCAATTGTCTGCTGCCTCTTTTAAAGGGAGTGTTGATTGGTAGTCGAATTAAGTCATTTAGTAAATATTTCCGGAGCTTTGTTGGTGTAATTTGGACTGGTGAAGAATAAGGTGATTGCAGGAAGTTGGTCTTTCGTTTGAAGTTTCGACAAGTCATTTGCAACGCAAAGAAATCTTCTAAGTTAAATTGAAAAGACTTTTTTAAGCATGTCAAAATATAGTGATTGCAAAAGAGATGTACAGTTTCAACATTGTATTACATCAAAACTATTGTATTATGTAATTTATTCACCAAAGAAGATTCGTTTCCTAAAGAGGAATTAAGGTTCAACGTTTCAGCTACTGGGTGTGTAGCCATCATCAGGAACTATTGTATTAGGTGTATAATACTATAATACTGAACTACTATAATAGTATTAGTTTATTAGTATTAATGAATTATGAGTCTTGTTTGTAAGAAAAGTCAAAATAATGCAGTTATGGTATAAACGAGTTGGTAAAGAAACGATGCGAGTAGTGGTTTGTAACTGTTGTCGCGTTTATTGGCGAATCTATGGCAAATTTTTTGGCGGCGAACAGCAACCGACAAATTCTTTGCTGGCATTTTTTGTCATCGCTCTATTATACGAGCGGTATGTGCAATAACGCTGCAGCAATGGAGCGAAAAAAAAGGAAAGACATGTAAACTAAAGCCGCCATCAAATTGAGCGAACAGAAAATTGTATTGAAAATTCCACAAGTTTGTCACTTTCCATTGAAGGTGTTGTAATTAATTTTCATTAAAAGGTTTGACGTAAACCGTTTAGAGGAAATTGGGGATAATTTACTGCTCTTGCAATTAATATTGCTGTTTCACCATAGTCAAACTGATTAAAATCAGTTTTCTCTTGATGAATTGTTATTGTATCAACACTTGCTTTTGAAATGAAATTTCCCAGTTGTACTAATGACATGACTATTAACCAATGTTAATTGGCATGTAAAATGTAGTTAAACATGAAGCTCTTGCTGCATCTGCTTTAAGAAAATAAAATTCTGCCAAGGAAAAACTTTAGCTGAAACAGTTGGGAGAAGCAGACAAGATTGACATTGGGTTTGTTTACAATTTTTTATTTCTTTCTTTCTCATGTTTTATTTCATTTTTTCAACTGAAGTAAAGTTTTTCTTATTTTTGTTTATTTTTTTATGTTTGAACTTTCAAGTTTTAAAATTTAAACAAATTTTTTGCTATATGCTCATTTTTTCATGAGGGGAAAATGGAGTGATGGATTTTCAAAACCAGGGTTTCAGAGAAGTAGAAGTTGTAAATTTTAAATAAAATACACTTTGGAAAATAAAAATATTTTACTTTGAAGTGGGTGAACTACTTTTGAAATTCAATGATGAACTTTACCACCAAATGGATCTAAACCTGTCTAGGCTTGATGATATTAGTTTTTCACAGTGGAAAACTAACATTGTAGCTATATCTTTTAATAAATCTTTATAAACACTATCTGCTGGTGAAATTAAGCAAAGATTTTTTACAAATGGTTTTTTGCAACCATATATAGATCGATATTTTTAGGGTGTGTTTGAAAACTTTAATCGGAATAACGTTGGTTAGATAGTCTAGTCACGACCTGACCTTTGAAAACTTTGATCACGACCGCAGTGACGTCACAACTGTCGTTCAAAAACACTGATTATTTTACGGTTTGGTTATGTCGGTTGTTGCAACATACTTCAATGTATTGTATCGGTAGCAGTAAAATTAGCAAAATTTTGCTACTATTATTGGTACCGGTATTTTGCAAAAGTTGCTGAAATAATAGTGTTGCTACCTTATGGTAGCAGCGCTACTCGTACCATTACTGATCTCTGGTGATAATTACTGAAACAAAGCACAAAAAATGTTTTTTGATACAAAATTACAGTTTAAAGTGCAATAATATTTGAGTAAAGTAAATATTTTATTATATCTACAAAAAATTCCGATCGAAGTGGGAATCAATAAACTTTTTACCTTGTTTGAGGGAACCTATGAGATGACTAACTTATCAAATATTGACTCAGTTCATTCGAAGCAAACACATAATATAATGGTCTTTTTATAAAAACAAAAATAAATTTGATACGTGATTTACTAAACGATGAAAACAAACAACGCAGAACGAAATATTTGAAATGGAAAAAAAATTCAGAAATTATTTGTATATACAGATACTTTAAATTTTATATTTTTTTTACTCCAATTGAGTTTGGAAAGGATACACTTTGATGGAAGAGGTTGTATGCAGTAATTGGTTTTTCACAAACATGAAATTGGCTACAGCTTGCAGAATGGATGGGTGCAAGTCAGTCAATAGTGATTTGCCAGAAATAGGGGAATTCTTCAATTTCAATCGGAGAAAAAAATACTGGAAATAAAAAATTGAGGGAGAAAAATTGGTAGAAGAGCTTAATGTAAGTCTCTTTTTTTGCGAAAACATCCGACATTTCATAGATAAGCAATGAGAATAATTCAAACGACGAAATTGGAGTTTTGAGCGAAGGAAATTGAGTCGCGAAACTTTGCTTGAAGTGACACTTTTATTGGAGTATTGTTTTGAGTCGATAGAGAACAGGTGGCGTGTAAATTCAGAAATCTTTGTAGTTTGTAGCATCCGCGGTAAGTGGAAGTGAAGGTGCATCTTTTAAGTTCGATGCATTATAAATATCGTATAATTGGTTTTCCTGACAAAGACTTGTGAAAGTGAAGTGTGATTTACACTTGTAAAGGAAAATTCAATTTTATTTTTCTTCTGACTTAATATATAACAATTTCAATTTTTTATTTTTTATTTTTGAACTAAGTAAAATATATTTTAACTTGACTTTTGAAGAGGATGATTACAGAAGAAATATACAGTTTCAACATTGTATTACATCAAAACTATTGTAGTATTGACATTTGCTTTACATGGGTCTGTAGAGAAACTCAAAAAGTTTTTTGTCCTTATCCAAGAATGACGTCAGCCATCACGTTACCGGCAAGCCAAAATGGCTGTAAATGCTGTTGAGAAAGAATTTTACATACTGGAAAGAGCAAAAAAATTCTACCTTAATATAATGTTGAAATTGTTTATTTATTTTATAATCACCCTGTATAAACCAATCGCAGTGCTGTCATTGGGCATGCGCAGTGCACAGGTTTATAGGTCATGAGTCATGATTCTTGATTTTTGAACTTTAATGGACTGGCTAAACATGATTTCCTAGACAAAGAAATAGACTACATTTTAAATCTCTTTTGTAAAGATTACTTTGTGTTATATTTTTTATTAGTTGCAATTTTATTCTTGTTAGATAGACAGACTATCCATCTTACAAGTGTAAAAACCTACCAAGACAAATTCTTTGTTTTTGTGTGCGCCTCAAAATACGTCATCGTATTTCAATGTCATTCTTGAGAAAAAAGCAGAAAATTTGAGCATATGTATAATTGTCGCGACCAACCAAGTGGGTATATCGCACTTTAAATACGCACTTGCAAGGGAGGCAATAAAATAAAATTGAAGCCAAATGCGGCAATCCAGTGGGCGCATGTGCCGCGCTGTTTCTCTTTCGCAGCCTTTTTTCTTTGTGTTTGGCATTTCTTTTACGAGGCAAATAACAAAGGGTTACGATCCGTTGATATGCACGTATAACCCCATGTGGAAAGGAGGGAAAAAATTGTACTTGATGCACTTTGTAGATTCCGTGTGTGTACGTTGAGGTATAATGAAAAAATTAAATCACTTATAAATGTGAGAGTGGGGAAAATTTACAATGGAAATTGTGTGTGAATTGTCACAAAAATGAGTTGGGTAAAAAACATTCTTAGACAAATTTGAAGGTGATCTATAAGTTTACAATTATACAGTGATCTCAGAATGCAATACCGTATTTGACACAAAAAGTAAAATATTGAAATTTAGTATTTACTCACTAAGTGGCATTTTAAATTTAACACGGCAGCCATTTCTTTTAATTTTAGAACTATCTAAACTCAAAGTCAGTATAACAAGGCCAAAGCTTCATCATGACCTAACAAAGCCTAATCATGATTGGTCTAGAGTT
>JAQFZP010001012.1:0-23868 GCA_034695745.1 Geophilus truncorum | reverse complement strand
ACACAACCTTAACAACATTTACAAACCATTTCAGCAGTCGGACGCAACGAGCGGATTGGCGAAACTGACGGAAACGTACACGGATTCGGACGTGTCGGACGACGATTCTCAGTCGACAAAAACAAAGGTTAAAACCACTTCGACGCTGGTCAGTTACTCTTACCAAGACGATGCAGATAAGGACGAAGGGATCGTGGATGAAATCGACGAGGAAAGCATGTCGTATTTGGTGGTTCATAAAAAAGAGAAAATGGCGACTCCGGTGAAAGAGGAAAATGTGGACGAGGAGAAACAATATAAAGAATGTAAAAAGAAAAAGGAATAATGATGTTTTAGCGATTTTTTTCGATTTTAGATTTTAGGAAATAGTTGGAAATTTTGTGAAAAAATATAAAATTTGTTGTATGTAGCGACTTTATCTTGATTTTAACGTTTAAAAAAATTGATAAAAATGAGGAAAATCGTTAAAAAATTCAAGAAAAACTCCAAAATTCATTTAAAAATTATATAATTTACTGATTTTGTTGTATTTTTTCAGCTTTGTCGGCGCGATTTGCAGATTTCGACGAAGTAATGCCTCCAGAGCCGCCCGGTAGATGTTCGCCGAGACTACAGGAGAAAATCACTCGTTTGTTCGAGAAGAAGACGAAAGAGGGATCGGATATGACGGCACTCATAGAAAACAGAAAGGATTTCAGAAACCCCAGTATCTACGAAAAATTAATCGCGTTTTGCGGGATCGATGAGTATGGTACGAATTTTCCTAAAGAGTACAACTACGGACCCGAAGCGTACTACGAAGAGCTGGCAAAGGCGCAGAGAATCGAGATGGAGAAGCAACTGAAAGAAAAGTCGGAGCGAACAAAGGTGGAATTCGTATCGGGGACGAAAAAAACAACTGCAAGAACCCTCTTACCTGTCACAAGACCAAGTAGCGATAATTCGTCGTCGAAAAGTGAGAAGAAATGAAATTTCGAGTAAATTTTATCGATTTTTTAACGATTTTCGATAAAATATCGATTCAAAATGTCGATTTTTGTTAATTATTAGGTGTAGTTTTAATTAAATCGGTGACGAAAAGTGAGAAAAGATAAATTTCTAGACTCATTTTATCGATTTTCGTTAAAATATCGATTCAAATTTGCAATTTTTGTTGATTTTTAAACCTAATTTTAATTTTACTTTTCTCAGGTAGTGACGGAAACAAGAAACGGAAGAGTAAATGGGACGTGGGAGCATCTCAATCGGTCATAACCCCCACAGTTAGCAAACCCCTACTCGCCAACCCACCGGGAATAGTTCCCGTATCGACCACGGCATCAGGAAACAAAGCGACGGTCATTTCAGCATTTGGAACCATAACGAAAAAAGCAAAACAATGAAAAAACTACACTTTCTGTTTGTATTTATTTGTTTCCGGTCGAAGTTTGGTTGTAAAAATCAATTTGTTTTCGACTACCTGCGTTTTCAAGCGTGGCTGTTTATATTTCGGTTCCATGAGTGATTTCCAGACTGTAAACAAATGTTGTAAATAAAAAGTAGTTTAAAAGAATTAAATTTTTTAAATATTTCTTTGAATTTTTTTTTTTTAAGTTTTTTGAATATCTTAGAAAGTTTTTCCAATTTTTTTTTCAAATTTCTTTAAATTTTTCTTACTCGTTTCTTGCCCACGGCGTTGAAAGGGATCCATAAGGTCAAGGGTGTTGTCATCTTTTACCAACAGGGCGGAAACTCCGTGCAAGGTGAGTGTCCTCTGGCAATCTTAAACCGGAAGTAAGGTTTAAAAAAACCAACAAAAAACAAATTTTTCTCATTAAAACGCAAATTAACAGCTTCAAACCTAGAATCGTGGGTTTATCCTCACATAACGAATCAACCATGTGAATCAAAATGGAAAATATCCTCCCCAACTTTATAAAACAAAAACATTAAAAATTTCTAAAAACAAAGTTTTTCTTTTAAAATTAATTTACCTTCTCTTCCCTCGTTAACGATTCCCAAATTGGAATACTCGATTGATTTGTAAATGGAAACGTCACGGCTAAAATGAAGAAGAGATATCTGTACAACATTTTTGTTGTTTATGATGCTCTCAAGACTCTTCGTTATCACTTTGTCCTTCCCTGGGGCATTTTCAAACACCCAATCATGCTTTACCTTGGTCAGAAAAGGGTAAAAGTACACTCGGGTGACTTAATGCGAAATAAAATGCAGTAAACAAAATAATTTTCTCATTTACAATACTTTTGACCTAGAAATATTCAAATTGTTACTGAATTTGAATTAATAATTCAAAAAGAGTAATTGGTGCACCATATTTTAAACAAAATTCAGTAAACAAATAAATTTTAACTTTGCCTTCACTTTTTAACCCACATTTTCCAATTATTTTCACATTTTAAATTAATAGTAAAGAAATTAGTAGTTAATGCACCATACTTAAATGTTATTTTACCATCACTTTTTATCGTATAATCCAAAATTAGCAGCTGGTGCACCATAATTTAAATTCAGTAAACAAATAAATTTCAACTTGATATTCACTTTACCACTCAAAATTTCCAAATATTTTCACATTTTGAATTAATAATTCTAATTCAATCTAAATTGATGCACAACATCTGTATCTACAAAAAAACAAAAAATCAATAAAACCTGACATAATTCAACATTAAAAAAGATATTTATTGCATTTCGATTGCAACATTTATTTTACAATAATTTGAACCTTAATCATTTCTCTTTATTGTACTCATTACATAAGACAAATAAGTGTCTATATAAATAAAAATAAATTAAAAAATAATATATTCAAGCAACACAATTTCACAAACCCAATCTTACACAAATGATATGCATCTTTTATAATACAATGCAACATTTTGCCAATTTAGCAAACAAAATTGTAAAAATATAACCAAAAAAAATAATAATAAAAATAATAATAAAATCAAATTTGTCTTTATCTGGATTGTCAGACCTGGAATAAACATTTCCATGAATAAAATAAAAAAAATCTATCTAAGGACTAGAAAGATGTGGGAGAAAAAAAAAATTGAAATAATTATGTGCAGTGTAATAAATAATGTATATATTTATATATATATATGTATATAAACTACAACCAAAAATTAAGAAAATTACATTTTCTACACATTGTATCCAAGGCACCGCCAGTTCTCGGTTCTGATTTTGAGTTTTTTTTACTTCTTTTTTTATTCTTAGCTGCCTAGAATGGACTGGAGATGTACAAGTATACGCAAAGATATTGTTTTATGTGTTTTTTTTTTTTTAAAGTTGTTTCTATTATCAAAATATTTAAGGAAGATTTTGTATTTTTTTTTAATTATTTTTTTTTTTTTAAGGTTCTATTGAATGGATATTTGAATTGACGGATTCAATGTCTGAAAAGCATTTTTTGGGTTTTTCTGACTTTAAATTCAGCAATTTTTAGCAGCTAGTTTTAGTAAATTATATCTTGGAAGTCAAGAAATTGGATTTTGGAACTTGCAACTTTTGGTGGATTTTTTTTTTTTTTCTGTACGTAAGTGAAAGTTTTAGTAAATTGATTTCAATTGATTTTGTAAGTTGCAAGTTCAAAACCATGAATGGGATCTTTGCTGGATCTCGAAAATCACGCTTTGCCATCAAAGTGGAAGATATTTTCAGTCTTAAGTGTCTCTAAGAAACTTTTTCTTTTAATGGGAATTGCAAGTTATGAAAATTCAGGAAATTTCAGAATTTGCAAAAATTTAAAATTTTGTAATTTTGTAGTATACCAGGATTTTCCAGAATTTTCAAAATTTCAAACTTCCAAAATCCCAGAATTGGCTAAATTAAAAAAAAAATTTGCAAAATTCTTACATTTCAAAAATTCCAAGCTTTCAAAATTCTAAAATTCCATTTATCAATTTCAGAATTACTAACTTTCCAAACTTTTTAATTTCAGAATCACCAATTTTTCCAATTTCAGAATTAACAATTTTTCCAATTTCAGAATTAACAATTTTCCAATTTCAGTAATTAACAATTTTCCAATCTTACAATTTTAAATTTTCCAATTTTTCCAATTTCAGAATTTCCAATTTCCAAATTCCCCACTGTCGACCTCTACACCTCTTCACATCCCTTCATCTTCCCACCGACTCACCGGAAGACCACATCACACCACACAAACCAAACAACTCAAATCACCAACTCAAAAAAAAAAAAAAAAAAAAATCAAACTACTGATGACACAACGCATGAGCAATAATCGATTTCGTTGGCACGACCACCTCCCTCTCTCCGTCCACCTCTTCCACGTCCGAGCTCAGCGTCGATGACCTCGGCGACATCGACGCCACCGTCCCCTCGTCTCCGGCGCCTTCGGGCGACAGATGCTCCCCGTCGCCGACGCTGAAAAACCCCGACTCGCACGATCCCCTTCTCCCCGTCAACTTGACCTCGGACGCCGGGGAAAAAACCAAACAATCCTCGTACTCTCTTCTGAACCTTTCGTCGACCGCCGACACCGACCGCGGGTGATTCGAGGTCCCGGAAGACGTCGATGGACCTTCGCGGCTCTGTCTAAGAAGAGTCGGCGAGTCCGGGAGGGAGTTTGACCGCGACAGTTGACAGTGGACGTGCCGTGAGGCAGGGAAACGCGGCGGAGTGGACATTGAGGCCGGAGAGGGAAGTTCGAAGCAGGAGGAGAAGAGATCCCGCGACGAGGCGAGGATTTTGCGGCAGCCGTTGAGTTCCGGAAGTGCGGCGAAAGGATTTAGGTTGCGGCTACCGGGTCGGTAGTAAGGGTCGCCCATGGACATGGCTTCGCCGACATGTTTCGGAGTGATGATGGTGGAAGGCAAGGGTTTAGATAGGTTGTTGTGGTTGTAGTGGCACCGGGCTTTGTCGCTTGGAGTGGTGAAGCCGTTGGTTGGGGTCAGAAGATCGTCTTCTGATTTGCTACGCCTGTGGAGCACTGTGGAAAAAGGTGGAATTAGTTTTTTCAAAGTGTTTTTTGAGGTGAGGGAGAATTTTGATAAAATTTTAGAGATTTTTGAAATTTGAAATTTTTTTTAATTTTTTTTAAAAAACTTGCAATTTTGAGATTTTATAAAAATTTCAAAAAAATTTCAAAAATTTTCATTAAAAGATTCAAAATTTATGCAAATTTTAATACATTTCACCTTCAATTTTCATATCAAATTGTATAAATTTCTACTTTTCAACACCAGTGGTACAAATTACAACTTCATAGTATTTTTGTTTCATTTACAATTAATAAACATAATCTTTCCATCAAAATATACCATCATTTCACACAAGAGGTCACTATCTCAACAAATAACTTGAAAAATCCCAAAATCCAATTTAATTCTACTTTTATAATTTGTGTTCGCCATGTTGTCTTCTTCAATCCTGCACTTCAGCACCATGTCTGTTAAAATCACATCTAAGTTCTCCACGATTTCTGAGAACGATGGCCGCTGTTTAGGATCAATCTAAAAATAAAATATTTAAAAAAATTTCTTAATCATTAAAAATCTATAATAATAAAAAAAAAAATCCGTTACCATGCAACAGGTAAAAGCCAACTGCAGAAAGACAGGAGGACAATCGGGACACATTTCACTAAAAGCGATGTAATCGAGGCCAAAATTCTAAAAAAAAAAATTAAATTAAAGAAAATTGATTTTATAAATATAAAAAAATCACTTATAATTAGGACTTGACAGATTTGAAAATCAGTATCGATATCAACCGATATTTTATTTGACTGCTGATTCCGATTTTAATTCAAAAATGGTTTTGGTCACGTTTTGCCTAAGTTTGCATAGAAAACTTAGTATAAAAAGTCGCAACTTTAAAAATATCGATTAGTAAAAATTAGTTAATCAGATTAAAATTTTAATTTTAATACATGTATTTTTTTTTAAGTTTACAACGATCTTTGTAAAAACAATTTCAAAAAATCAGAATCGGTATTGGTAAATTTTCTATTTACAATATCGAATATCGATCAATTTCCGATTTTCATGTTACCAAATTACCTCAGTTCTGGGCAGATAATCGGGATCGGCTTCGACCCGAGCGATTATTTCACACAAAATGATGCCATAGGAGAAAACATCTGCTTTTTCATTGTACCATTTCCCCTTCAGGCATTCAGGGGCCATCCAATATGGAGACCCAACTGTAGGAAGCCTTATTTTTGATCTATAATTCAAATAATTAATAAATTAATCAATTTTAATGTTTTGTTTTATTTTTTTAATTTTTAATGACTGAAAACTCACAGGGGATCTGGAATTTTCTCTGCTAAGCCGAAATCACCGACAACTGCTGTGAGTCGTATTCCCTCGCTTTTGATTAGAACATTCTAGAAAACATTTACAATTTTATTATAATAACTGCTAAGAAATTTTAACCAAAATAGCGAATACGGGATAAATCCTAGAGCTTAAGCCATTCGTGATTGGCTGATTCGTTTATCGTCATTTTTAATTTCGATTTTATCGAAAATGTTGACTTTTAATGAAGGTATTGGCATAATTCACCTTTTTGATAAAACTGACGCAAGGAGATGGACAAGCTTGAAAATCTCGTTAATGGGTCATAAAAATCTGTGTAAATCTTTGTAAATCTCAACTATTTAATCACAAATCCTTCAAAAATTCTCAAAAAATCCATTAAAATGCTTTAAAAATCCCAACAAATCTTTACAAATCTTTGTGAATCTCAAAATCTTTGCAAATTTTTACAAAAATCTTCATAAATTCCATGAATCTCGTTGACGACATTTGACTTTGTCAGAAAATCGCATCAATGCGTCAAAACATTCTCAAATATTTTGGTAAAAAAAATCTCTAAATCTCTAAAAATCAATTAAAAAATCCCAACAAATCTCTTCACAAATCTTTGTGAATCTCATAAAAAAAATAAAAAATCATTGCAAATCTTAAAAAAAAAAATCATAAATCTTTGAAAAATTTACATAAAATCCCATAAATCTCGTCGATGACATTTAAGTTTGTCCTACACCTCTCAGATTTATCCCATATTCCATAAACTTTGATTTTAACCCTAAAAATCTCAAAATCTCAATTATGGACATTACTTTAGACGTTAAATCCCTATGGAAAACTCTCTTCGAATGAAGATAAGCGATTCCCTTCGCTATGTCTCTTGCCAACTGAATCCGAACCTTCCAATTTAAGAGTGTGTCTTTATTCAGTAGAAGTTGTTCCAGACTTCCATCATTGATATACTAAAAAGAAAAAAAAAAAAAAAATTATACAAAAAAAAATTAAAAAAATTAGGTTAATAAATTAGAAATCAGAATAACCCATTTGTTTCACAATAAGATATTTAAAAAAAAGGAAAAGATTTTTCTAGATAACAAACAGTGTCTTAATGTATAGAGGAAATACAATTTTATTTTCACACCATCAAAATTTCAAAGTGCAAACACCCACTATTAAATTGTGTTATGCTTTTAACCTCAATTTATCAATTTGATCCCAATTCATGCTGTTGAGTGGCATTTAGTGCAGGAATTTGCACAGCTTGCCAATCTGGGCAACTGAATGAGTAGATAAAGATGATAAATCCAACCTTGGCAATGGGATTTGGAAATAATGTAAATTTTGGAGTTTTAATTTTGATCATAACTTCCAAGTTCTAATAGAGTAAAATTTAAAAACTAAAAAGAGATTAAGATAAGTTTCACCACAAGAAAATTTTTTTAAATTGAATATATGGGTCTCAAAAGGTCTCGGAAAAAGTTATGGTGATTTTTGAATCAAAAAATTAAAATTTTGAAAATAATGGAAATTTATGGGGCAAAATTACAGAGCAAAATTAAAAAAAACTAAGATTTAGATAAGTTTTCTCACAAGGGAACTTTCTTAAATTAAATGTATGTATCTCAAAAGTTATAGAAATTTTTGGATTTTTTTTTTAAATCAAAAAATTGAAATTTAAAAAAATATTTAAAATATTTTTTGGAGTCCCATAGATCCAATTTAAAAAATATATATTTTCTCATATTTTGAGCATCATAAATCCTTTGTCTTAAATTTTTTCCTTTTTTTAAAAATTAATTTGTCTGCTTTAAAAAAAAATAACAGAAATTGTTACATTAGAATTGATATTGTTTTGATGATTATCCATATTTAGAATTTATCTCTAAAATACACACACCAAAGGGGTTTACACTCACAATTTTCCCAAATTTTTACTTTATTTTTAACCAAATCAAGCAAAGCATTGTTTGTAAATAGAGTTGAAAAGTAGCTATAAATTGCTGGATAAACTTTAAAGCGCTCACTCAACGAATTCAAACAGGAAAAAGTACCAATTTTGGCATTCAGTCAAGGTTACTTCAAAGTTATGGGGGAATGACTCCATGAGTTGTTCCAAATGCAACAATATAAATCCAAAACCAAAACAACAAAAAAAATTTTTTTTCCAGCATTTATGCAAAGAATGGGAACAATAACTCATAAATTGGGGTGAATGTTAATTAAAGGATTAAAAACAAGGCAGACATTAATAATAATAATAAAAAAAATGGAGTCATCTCTAAAATGAAGGTCATGCAGGGAAAAAAGAAAATAACAGAATTAATTCACATTGTTTGATGAGAAATTGAAAAAAAAATTATTTTAATTACAAAAAACACACATACCTCTGTGAGAGCATGAAGTTGGCCTTCATGAACACAAACTCCCATAAATCTATTGATAAAATAAAAGAAAAAATTTCAAAATGTTATTTTAAAAGAATGCTATTGTATGCATATCACACAATGTATGCATGTTTTTGTATCAGCAGGTGCAAAGAATGCAATCATAAATGGTAAAAAAAAGATTCTTTGACCTATTCTGTGTGATATATTGACTGGTTGAATCCACCTCAATACATATTTAATCAGTTAAATGCCCCTTGTGTCAGATTTTTCAACTTTTTATCCCCTTTTCACATTTCTGATTGTTACTTAACACTTTAATTACTGCTTTGGAGAATTTAATATCTCATTAACATTCATGTGTATAATGTTGTGTTTAAAGTGGTAAAATAGTATCATAATTTCACTTTTTCCAGGTTAAGGGGACATGAATGATGGATGACTCGAAGTGGGTGCGACCACCATTACTATAAAAGGATTGATTTAGCCTTGTTTGAGACTGCACTTTTCATTAAAAACTTTCACGTAATTGTAACAGGTAGCGCTGTACGCACTTCAAGTTGGGAATGGATATAAACGACATCAGAAAAGTCCCACTTCCCGTCCACATGCAGCTAAACATAATAAAGTATTTGAGTAATCGAATACAAATACTGTACGATTACTTTTTTATAAATATTGAAGAATACAAATAGCACTTTACTTTAAGTTACAATTAATAAACACCCATACTTTAATTCATCTGACACAAGATTAAACTGGAGTTGTACCCATAAAAGAAATTATGCAAATTAATCATTTCATTTCAACCCAAAATATATAATTTAGTTTTTTAATATAACTTCCCAAAGGTTAGCAAAATTCTTTACCAAACATAAATACTCCAAATAGTTGCCTGAGACAATCTATAAACAGCATTTCTCACTCAGGTCCATTTACATAAGGTATATTTGAGTATTTGAGTCCATCTAGGTCTTGCAGTTGGAATCAAACAAGTCATCCAATTGGTTTCAATTACACCCAACTGATACTTGAGACCATAAACAGACACATTTCCACTAATGAAACCTGAAACTTGAGAGCAAATTGAATAACAGGATGTTTTAACCCTTTAGATTCAATTAAAAGCTCCATCACCTTTTCCTATTAGAAGAAATGCAAAAATACAGATTGACTCAGACACATTTCTTGGACCGAATCCAGAAACTTACTTGAGGATATTTGGATGCGACAAACGGTTCATCAACTGCACTTCCCTCAACATGTTAGGCCTATTTGAATGCGACATGTTCATCTTGAGGACCATCACTTGTCCACTGGTCCTGTGGGTCACCTGGGAAAGAAGACAAGTCAATTGTTTACTTATTCATCAAAACTGTCTTTCTTTAAAGTTTCGGCCTAAAGCTGGAGAATTCAAACTTTTCTGGTATCGATCCAGAAACGAGACTGCGGCAGCGTTACGGAACAACGTTACGTCGTTGACAGTAATGCCGAAAGCCAGTTTCTGTTCAGATTCAGAAAAGAATTGAATTAATGTAAATTGCAGAACACATTGAACATTGATATTTCGATCGCACATTGCAGCTCCGAGTCTTAGAAATTTTTCTAGCTAAAAGTCCTTAACAAAAGCTTAAAAAATTTTCACAAATCTTATGTAACCTTCGTAAATTTAAAGTCTTTCTTTTAATGTTTTATCATTTATGCAACAAGTTGTGCAAGACTACCACTGATGCCTTACAGTATACAGTAACATAACGAACGGGATCGATACCGTTTGTCAGATACATTTCCTGTAGGAAAACAGTTATTAACTAACAGTTTATGCCACCAGAAATATGCAATTTATTCATCTGCACCGGATGTTTCTTTTCTGTGAGAGACTAATTCAGTTTTCCCACATCCAGAAAGGAACTATGGGATGTGATGGTTGTCAGTCATCACAAAAAACTCCATGTTTTTATGGAGGTCCATCACCTTTGCCCTCAAAACCAACTTTAAATGCAAACCAACACAAATAACAAAACAAAACAATTAAAAACATTAGCATTTCTGGATTCATGTTTTTTTTTTTTTTTTTTAATTAAAAAAAAAAAATTGTGAAAAGTTGTCTTGAAATAACTTTTTCCTTTTAACTATTTTCTCCCTGTGAAAATTAATGGGCGTTTGCCAAATAAGAGAGAAAAAATTGCTTTTAATAATAAATAAAGATGGAATTAGCTAAAGGTCAGCAATGGATGAGAATTTTTCTCATTTCACTTCCTTCTTTCTTTTTTAATGAATGAAAGACAGACATTCTCCTTGAATTTTTTCCAGTCTGAGTGTTTCATAATGTAGAGAAAATGTCATTGTTTCCAAGTTGGAGAATCTAATAATAAACTGATAAATGAATAAGTTGAAAAAATAAAAAAAAAAGTGATTTGTTACAAACTGATTGGAGTTATGCTTTTATTGCCAAGATTTCAATTTTATGGTTGTTTTTATTATCAATTTCATGTGTATTGCAAAAGTTGTTACATGTGTAATTGTTGAGACCAGTAATTGTTTGTTGGTTGTTATAGCACTGATAATTGTTGTGTAAGTTGTCGAGTGCCAAAAAAGTATTGAAATGATTGTGGTAAAAGAAGTTGTTAAAAGGTCAATTGTTGTTTAACCCATTGTTTAATTTTGGTTGAATGTTCAAATGGTAGTTGAAACAATGAGACAGTTGTTTAAATATCAGTAATTTTCAAAACAATTATTGAACAATCATCACAATTAATTTAATTGATATTAAAATAATTGTTTATTAGACGTCAGTAATTGTTGAAAACTGTTAAAATTGTTATTGAAGCAATTAAAACAGCTGTTTAAAGATCGGTAATTTTCAAAGCAATTATTGAACAATTATCACAATTAATTTAATTATTATTTAAAAACTTGAAACAATTGTTTACTAGACATTAGCAATTGTTGAATGCTATTAAAGCAACCTATATTATTGTTTAAACACCTGTAATTGTTGAAAATATTAAAATAATTGCTTAAACAATACCAATTGCAGAAAGAGCTATTGAAACAATCACCAAAACCCACAAAACAATTACAGAAACCCCTAAAACAATTGTTGAAACACTTAACAGCAACTAAAACAACAGCCAAAATGCTACAAATTCCTCAAAACAAACCATTTGAAACCCTTTCACCATAAAACACAACTTAAACCTGCCAAACCCAATCTAAAAACTGATTTCAAGCTTAGCCTATTTCTGCAGTTTTCACCCCCTGACTGGTGAATGGGTAATTTTTCACTCAAACCTACATGTCCAACTTAAAAATAGAACCAAAGTACATTTCCATTCAGCTGTGAACAAATTTCAAACTCAAAACACACAATTTACATCAGCGACTTTTTCTTCGATCATTCGCTGATTGTGAAACAACAGTTAATCTGACCAGCAGAGCCATAACTTGTTCTCTAATTGACCTTGTTTCATAAAAGGACATGATACTCTCCTATTTAATCATCCTTATCATAACTAGACATTTAAAAACATTTCATCATATGCAACAATTATCCTGTCTTTAAAGACCTTCATCCTTGAGTAAGGTTTTAGCCCTTGGTTTACTTGGCAAATAAATGACACTTTTTTTTTTTGTATTTTTAAAGAGGTAAATTTAACTTTAAGCTACACCAATTCCAAGAAATGTTCCTTCAATTCCAAGAAACTTGTAGTTCTGAGATTATAAATAGGTTTGAGCTATGTCTAGTCACACCCTGTTTTATTAATATTTAATTTTTTTAATGTATGAATGCAAATAATGGTGGTTTGGTCTTGGTTTAGAGATGGGTTTTGTGATTTAGGTTAAGTTTTGAGGGCAGAAAATTGTTAGATAATCTTAATACCACTAAGCATTAAAATACTTATAATTCATTGTTAAAAATAAAAAAAAGTAATGTTAAGAATGAATAAAATCATTTTTTGTTGCCATAAACATTATTGAAACAATGTTTCATGAATAAAATTTATTTATTAATGATTTTATTCAGCATTGTTAACTTCCCAAACCATATGGGAATTCCTCCAGACAATGAATTAAATAACTTAACAATGTAGGAAATTCCATGACAATAGAAGAAAACTCCATTCATTGTTTCCAACATCCCAATTCATCCATATTTCCCACTTCCACACACTTAAATTACACAAAACAACTTAAATAGAATGTGAAAATAAATAAATATTATGCAACATTTATGAGCTCACTACAATCAAAAGCAGATGACAACAATCTATCAATTTTGATAAACAAACTAAAAATAGGAATCAAGAGTTCAGCCATCAGCCATTTTGGATTTTTAAGTACGGTACCGTACTAAAATAATTTTTTTTCTTTTATTTACTTTTTCGGAATTTTACATCTAAAAAAAAAAATCAAACTTCTCTTTAAATTTTGTATTTAATTTCTTTTTTCAAATGTCAAGATAGTAAAAAAAAAAAGTTTCAATTTTTCCAAATGTGAAAAATATCCATTATCCACTTTTTTTTTAATTTTTCATCCTGAGAATTACATGTTTTCATTACTTTTTAAAATTTCAAGGAGAATAAGACCATTTTCCCCAATCTTTTAACATTGAAAACCATTTTTTTCTAATTTTCAAAACTTAAAAAAAAATAAAATATTTTTGACAATTTTCCTTTTTCAATCTCTCAAAAACAACTTTTCACACATTTTCCAAAACAAATTTTCGATTTTTCAAATACCAAAACCTTTTTTCTCCGTTTTTTAAGCACCAAAAAACCATTTTTCCCACTTTACAGACTTTAAAAAATTAAAATCTCCAAATTTTCCCATAAAAAATACCAATTTCCACATTTCTACTCTCCTAAAACAACTCTACACCCATTTAAAATCACAAAAAACACCATTTTCCATTTTTTTTCATTTGGCACTTCCAAAACAAATTTTCCATTTTTCAATTTCCCACTTCCAAATTTTTCAAACACGAAAACCATTCATCCCCACTTTACCAACTACGAAAACTAAAATAACCAATTTTTCTTATTAAAAAAAAAAAATACCAATTCCAGATTATTCCAATAAAAAAATTACCAATTACCAGTTCCCACATTTCAACTCTACCAAAACAACTTTTCAGTTTTCACATTTCCAATCACAAAAAAAAAAAAAAAATTTCTAATTTCTATTTATAATTTATCAATACCCCATCCTTCCAGACCTCCAAAAACTTCAAATAAAAACTAAAAAAACAACCTTAAAAACTTCGGAGAAGAATCCCGATCCGATTTTCTCGCACGTAAAGTCATCCAACCGATTCAAAGCAGCCACGGCATTCCGCAAAGCTTGACAAGACGGTCCCATGGTCGGAGTCACTCTCAAATTCAACGATCCCTGGCCCTCGTCGCCATGATACGACGCCCGGGTCCTCGCCGGACGTTCGGACAGAGTTGCGGCCGACATTCTGCTCCTTTCACATGTTTTTCACCTTCTTGTAAACCCCCTTCGATGCAAAAACGAGTCGTGACGAACACGAAAATGTGAATTCTTTGCCGTCACTGATCCTCTAGTGACGAATGGCGAAGGGTTTTTGATTTCCCCGACTGTGGGTGAACGGTGTGATGCGTTTATCGTTGATGATAATTAATCGGGTGACGAGATAAGGTAAACATTGCTCTGGAGGCGGCAGCGAGTCGTTGTTGTCGTTAGTTGGCCGGCATCCATTTTGATCGAAGCGATGCATTGTGGGGAGTTGGGACTCGGCCAATGTCCCGGATTACAGGATGTTTACGGTTTTGTGTTTGAGGTTTTTTTATTTAAAAAAAAATGGTTTTTAGGTAATTTAATGTGGTTTTGTCTTGTAGAAAGTGGTTTTGAATGAAATTTTGGTTAATAGTTTGTTTGGTTTTGTTTTTAATCCGAACGCCACCTGGTGTGAAAAAATATAAGTTATGGATCTATTAATATAAATAAATTCTAAAAAAGAAAAATCATAAATTACGTGCAAATTCTTTAAATACAACTTTTATAGTCTTAAATACATTTAAAAATCAAAAATATAAAAATATGTTAACTTGTGATTTCAATTACTCCCACTAGATGGCGCCAAAAATGTGAAAATCCATTATTACAACAGAACAAACCCATCAACCATTTTTTAGACATTTATTCACATAAAAATTTATTCCTAAATATTTCATTAGAGTTCAGTCATACAACTGCAAAAATGATTCACTTCATTTGCACTAAATTGCCAAGTCATCAACAAAGATCACTTTTAGCAACTTACCGTTATACTTCACATAAAGTAGACAACAAAAAGAGAGCAAAAGCTTTAAAAATGTGGAAATTGTGGCCAATTCCTTACCTGATCAGAAGAGAAGAACCCAGACCTCCTCCTTTAACTCCTTCCCAGCAAATTATCAGAATACTTACATTGGGAATGTTACCACAAAGATTTATTCAAAAATCCATAAGTATTTTTTGATAAATATTGAAATACAAAAGAGTTTGTTGTTATTGTTTTTGATTTTAGCTGTTGGTGGTGTAATGCTTGCAATTTTTGCTGTGTTTTTTGCTACGCATGTGCATGAGACTCCGGTGACTCATCGAAAGCGGTTTGTTATTTTCAATACCAATATTCTTGAAGCAGTGTCCGATGAAGTATTTAATATGGTAAGATAAATGATGTTGGATAAGTTTTGATTTGGAGGAATCCAGAATCTGGATTCTGGACAGGTCTTAAATTCTAGAATTTAAAATTTAGTTGTTGTAATTCATAATTGGAGGTGAGGTTCAGATTGAAAGTAAGATTTTGGAAGTTACCATAGAAGATCTTGAAATCAAGATCCAGAATGTAGCATTAAATCTTGAAATATAAGATTCACAAATCTGTAGAGCCAGATTTCTTAGAAGTCTGAAGTCAATATTCAAAGTTTTTGAAATCAAGATGCAGAATCTAGAAATTAAAATCCAGAATGTAAAAACCAAAGTTTAGAATCTTACATAACAAGATCCAGAATCTTAAATAAAACAATCCAGAATCTTAAATAATAAGATCCAGAATTCTTATAAATAAACAGTCAAAATCTTAAAAGAACTCTTGACCTGGATATTGATTCTGTAGATTATCATCCAGAATCTGGATTGATCATTTCAAGACTCCCATCACTTGATAAAGCCAAAAGTCCTAGAATTTAACCAAATTATAGCTGATCCAACACCTTCCAAAATATCTTCTGGATCTCCAGATCAATCCAGATTCATCTAACCAAATTATTTCACAACTCCTTTGCTAAACTCAACAATTCTTTGATCTCACTTTTCAGTATGTTGTAGACCACAAACAGCACATTCTATCAAGTCGAAATACACAATACAAACTAGTGGAACGAGTTGCTAATAAAATTGTCCAGAACAACCTAGACATCCCAGAAGTCTTGGACAAAGATTGGACAGTCACCGTAGTCAACGAACCTTCTTACAATGTCTTCGCTCTACCGGTAACACCAATCATCAACATTAGATTTTGGTCCAATCACATCAATGGTCATTTCAGACAGGACAAATTCTAGTCTATGAAGGAATGCTGGGACTATGCAAGACAGATGACCAGTTGGCAGCAGTTCTCGGACATGAGTTGGCTCATGCTGTTCTTGGACACACAGTAATAATTTTTCTCTTCCGACTATATAAGAAATATCTATTTGTTGTCTCTATCTTATCCAGGCAGAACTGGCCAATAGTCTTGGCGTGTGGGACAAAATGTGGATGACAGGAGCAGCAATTGTTTGGAATGCACTTCCTTTCTCACATCAATCAGTTTCTCGCTTTGTGGCTAAGAAATTGAAGAATTTGTTTTTAAATCTTCCTTACAACCAGATGCTTGAACAGGAAGCAGATAAAGTTGGACTTCAAATGCTGGCAAAGGTAATTGCAACAACTGCATGACTAGAATGTGAGATTGACAATCATATTGTATGTCTTATGATCATAATAATTTGGCTACTGGTGGGAGGAGCTTAACATTTGTTAAACTTTTCTTATCTAGATGGGGCTAATCCCAACAGCCAATCAGAAGAAATCCCACTGATTGGTTATTGGATCTTGGGATTAGTGGCAGCTTTGAAGGCAGGGCTTAATAAAGGTTAAACCCTCCTTCGCATAGCTAAGTTATTGTAAACAGATTGTACATTTGTGGATACATTAATGTACTTTATTGAAACAAAAAATTAAGAACAATGTGTATTGCATTGTATCCTCTGGATCTAAATCCATTTCGATCTAGATCCGCAGTATGAACAAGATCTTCTAACCATTTCTTTTTACCAGGCGTGTTATGACGTCAGAGAAAGCAGCGCATTCTGGAGCAGAATGGAAACAATTCAACGCATGAACTTTGAACACCGCATTGAATGGCTGTCCATCCATCCAGACATCAACAGACACCGGTCGAAAACCGTTGACCGATTCCTTCCAGAAGCGTTGAGGATCAGAGCAGAGAACAAATGTCCACCACTTCCCCAACATGATCCCAGAGAAGACATTGCAGCCTTCAGAGAAGAGTTTGAGGAACGAATGGCCCATGACCCAGTGGTCATCAAGGGTCAGTTAGGTGAAATAGAATCAAAGAAGGTCAAAGTTGTGGTAGTAGATGATAATGACTTCAGAAAACAAACTCATTTCCATTCAGAAGCAAACGACTTTAAATCAAATGTAGTGGACACCACCCACAAACACGTGCCCCACGCCCATAACCATTCTTTAGAAGCAAACGACTTTAAATCAAATGTAGTGGACACTGACCATAAACATGTGTCCCACGTCCATAACCATTCTTCAGAAGCAAACGACTTTAACTCAAATGTAGTGGACACTGAACATAAACACGTGCCCCACATACACACCCATTCGGTGGAGTTGGAGGCCCCTGACCAGTACGACCAGTACGACCAAGACTACAACCATGACCATGAGCATGGGCATGACCATGACCATGAACACGAACATTATCATGAAGATGATGATAATCAAGGGATTTATGTTCATAATGGTCATTACCATAGGCATCATGAAAGGACACCTATTAGCAAAAGGTTGTAACAGGGAGAATGTAAAAATCGGATTTTATTTGTGGTGAAATGTTGTCAAAGTGAGGGAAAATAGTAATTTAGACAATTTTGTGACCGGAAATAAATGATTTTGATTTATTTGTGTCTTTGTTGATTTTGGTGTTAATTTTTGTGCGAGTTGGACAAACCCCTGTAGTCTTGTGGTGATAGAAACGCTATTTTTAATTTTGGTGATTGTTTCTAACATTTACCACCAGGTGATATAGGAAAATGTCAAAGTGACGTCATAATGTTACATTCATCCAAAAAATAGCATTAAAAACAATATAACTGTATTTTTAATAAAAAGTTGAGCGCCATCTAGTAACAATCAAAATAATCAAAAATCAATTTTATTAAGCATTAATTTCACGATCAACGAAAACTACATGATAAAAATCAATCATTTTCTTATTTGTGCAATAAAATTATTCCAAAATAAACAGCAAAAAAATTCATCATCATATACATAATTCTCTGTGATAATTGAAAACAAATTTTCGCGACTCTTGATTTACCTCTAAGACGTCAACTTTTGCCTTCGATCGCAGCAATTTCGGCGAGTTGTCGTTTCTGTTCTGCTTCCGCCCATTCTTTGAAAGTTGCGATGTTGGCTCTGGGATCTATGACACTTAGGAGTGGACATTGGGCTTCTGAACGAGTTTGGATCGCCTAAAAATTGGTTTGAAGTGAAATTACGTGTTTAATAATGGTTTTTGGATTAAGAGCTATTATCTAGTGTCGAATTCTGAAACTCAAATAGCAAAGATAACCAAAGGTCACAATTAATTCCAAGTTTTGACAATTGATGACACTCGATAATTCATCGAAAATTAAAAATGATAAAATTTTTTAAAAGAAGTTAAAATTTTATAAAAATGTAAATCGCATTAAAAATTTAAAATTTCGACACCAGATGAAATACAGTGGTGTCACCTAGCATTGAATTCTGAAACTAAAATTGCAAAAATTAAAAATGTCAAAAATTTCCCACAAAAAAAATAAAAAAAAAAAGATAAAAATTTTATAAAAATACAATTTAAAAAAAATTCGTATTAAGAAAATTCAAATTTTGACACAAATGGGATTCAATGCTGTCACCTAGTGTCGAACTCTGAAACCCAAATTAAAAAAATAAGCCAAAAATCAAAATTAACTCCAAATTTTGACAACAGACGTCACTCAACCATTCATCCAAATTATTAAAAAATGTCACAATTTCCTAAAAACTTTAAATTATCTACACTAGATTTAGCTCAACACAATTTCTCAAAATCGACTTTACTTTCGGCATTAATTTATCCAACGCAGTCGCTCTGTTTTCGTGACTCGGATGCGTCGAAAGAAATTCTACACTCAATTCCAACTTCAACCTTCTTAGTGCCTCCATCTTATTCCAAAAGGCGCTGCATTCTCTCACGTCGAAACAAGATTTAGCCGCCATGAAAAGACCCACGTAATCGGCTTCTGATTCCAATTTTCTCGAATACGGCAATTCTAATAAAATTTTCTTCACCCTGGCGGTCAACCAGTGAACGAAAATTGAACTAATGTCGCTGGGCATCAAAGCCCAAATTGCAGTGGCCACCACCATCATTATCATGTCCAGAATGTGTAAATAACTGACCAATTCCGCCTGGAAAATGAGAAAGAATTGAGTTTGTTGTTTATTTTTTTGAGTTGTGGAAATTGTCACCGTGTGGCCTAAGACTGCGTGCGCCATCTCGTGGCCAAGAACTGCTCCCAATTGGTCCTCGTTGGAGCAGATTCTCAGCATTCCCGTGAAAACAAAGATTTGACCGCTCTGAAATGTAAAAAATAAGAGAATTAATGTTAAAATAGATTTGTTTTAAAATGTCTATAAAAATCTTGTAGAAATTTGTTAGAAATCGTAAAAATTTACTAAAAAAAAAACAACTAAAAAGTTTAATCAAAATGTTCACAAAGTAAAAAAAATCTAAAAGATATATAAATGGCAAAACAGGCAAAAATTTATGTGAAAAAAGTAGAAATATCAAAAATTAAACTAAAAATCGAAAAAATAAATTAAAAACTTTTAAAAAATAAATAAATAAAATTGAAAAAAAAATTATGAAAAAAATTTTAAAATTTGATTAAATTTACAAACACAAACATTTAAAAAAATTAAATTTAAATTTTCGAAAAGTAGAAAAAAAAAATCGCAAAATTAAATATTTTAAAAAATCATTTAAAAAATTAGATAACTTTTATAAAAATTGCAAAACAGTCGAAAAATATCAAAAATTAAACTAAAAATTAGCAAAATAAATCAAATTAAAAAATAAAAATAAATATTTTTAAAAACAAATCATACAATTTAATAAATTCCAAAACCCCTAAAAAAAAAAAATCAAAAATTCTACACAAACGTAGGAAAAAAATATAATATAATAAGTAAAAAAAACTGCAAAACTTTACCTCAAAACACAAAATGCCAAATCCCAAAACCCAAACAAAAAACCCCAAAAATCTAAATTTATCATACTTACAGGGAGAACAAATGCATTAAACGTTGGATCGTTGATAATCGTGATATGAAACGGATGTCTTTGAATCTGAGGGATGTCCATGTTGCCTTTTACCAATTTATCAGTCACTCGCTGCACGAACGAATACGCAGAATGATTTGGAGGAAGAATGTGATGACGATGCATTTTAATGTGCTATAAAAACAAAAACAAAATTTTAGTCCCTAAAAAATGAATTTTTCACTCCAAATTTACCAATCCGTACATCTCCTCTGAAATATGATCGAATTGTTCGGGCGTAAACAAAACGAATCGTTTTCTTCTCGTGATTGGAGTTTCCTCGATGTGTGAAAGGTAAAATAGACAAATTATTAATAACAAGAATGCACCTGAACCTGGAAAATGTGAAAATAAAAAATTTGAGAAATTTTTAATGTTGAAAAGTGTGAAATAAATGTTACCGTAAATTTGTTTTTTGTTTTGTTCAAATCGAAATCGGTAATAATCCTTCCGTTCTGGTGTTAGTTTTCGCCACCAAACGCGAAAAGACCTGAAAAATATGAAAAATTATTAATTTTTGAAATAAATTTGGTGTGGAAAAATTAAAATTTGGACTTTAAATGCTAAGGATTGAGATAAAAATGAATAAAATTAATAAAATCACGTTTTTAAACCAAAAATTGAGATAAAATTAAGTAAATTTGATATAATCACGTTTTTAAACCAAAAATTGAGATAAAAATAAATAAAATCACATTTCTTTTAGCCAAAATCAATAGAATTTAGATAAATATCACTAAAATCACATATTTTAAAACCAAAATCACAAAAAAATTACTATAAAACTCAATTTTCTTTCTTTTCTTTTACCTTCCAACGATAATCGATGCTAATTTCGACACTGGACGTAAAATCAAAAGCAAAATCGGAGGCACAAATCTCGGTGGAGTCGTATAAAACCCTCTTTTAGCAACTACAATTTCCTCGCGTTTAACGCGCACAATCAATTTCGGCTGAACCGGACCATAAATTCCACACTTCACAATCCCTTCATTCCTTCCGCGAGTCATTTCACCGAGTCGACGACAAAAAAACCTCCGCAACATAATTTCCAAACCGAAAATTCAAATTTCTAAATCCAAAAATCCAAAAATCCAAAAAAAACCAAAAACAACTTCGAATTTTGTCCTAAATCGCATGCGACAGCCGTTTTATTGAAATGCCACGCATAGTAGGAGTAGTAAGAAGCCCAGGCGCTCGTATCTGGCCATGAAGCAGAACGTAAAACTTAATTTTGCGGCTGTCGCGAGAACCTTTCGACTAAACATGAGGGCGATCAGTGAGAGCCATGCCGGCCGTTCGCGAATCCCGTTTTCCTCTGTTGTTCCGAAGTTGTTATTTAAATTCATGTCGTAATAATGATGTCAGGCAACTACCATTGTCTGAAATAAAGGTTGACAGTCAGTGTTAAGCGGTTTTTTGTAGTAATTTGTGGGTGTTTTTACGAGAATTTTTGTTTTCTTTCGTCGATTCACATTGATAATTCTGACGCTAGACGGCGCGTGTTAAACGACTTTTATGTTATAAATTACGAAAGATTATTAATATTAATTGATATTAGGTTTTTAATGTTTTTTGAGTAGTATTTATTTATTATTTAACTTCTTTTTTTATCAAATTTTATAATAAAAAAAATCAGTGGCGCCATCTCGTTGCAAATCGTCGAAGTAGTTTCAAACCCCGCCATCGCTGTGACTTTACAATTATTTACCTCCAGCAAAATGTACGTGAGTTTCAGCAAAACGAACACCTGGGACGACTACACTTTAATATTGGTAACAGAAGAATAAATGTAAACATTTTAAGAGACTAAAATATAAAATCAATTTCCATAGCCGGCCATTGCAATCGGAAACGTCGGTCAACTGTCGATCGACGTCTTGTTGTGTACATTGGATTGTGTCAAAGTGGGATGTTTTTATGACAAAAGTTTGTTATTTCTCGTTGGAAACGACCCGTACAATCACCCGGGAAATCACCTAGCAACCGGAATGGATGGTATGAATTATTTTGATTAAAAAAAACGAAGAAAATCGAGTAAATAATTGAATTTTGTTTATTTCAGTGTTTGAAAATCGGGATAAAAAGATCGTGATAATCCAACAACGAGTTCCAGTCGCTCAAAATCGGTCTTCTGAGTTCAAGAAAAAGTTAATCGAGTGGATTAAAGCGAATAGATTCAATAAAGTGATACTTTTATCGAGTTGTTCTACACATGCGCGAACTGATAGTCAACTAATGACTGGGTAATAACAGATAAAATGGTTTTTTTAAATTTATAAATTTAATTTTGTAATGTCTAGGTGTGAATTTCGTTATTTAACAACTCCAAATCACGGGAATTCAGTGGAATTTGAGGGATTTGACTGGAAACAACTTGAATATAGTCAAATTTTGACTCCAGAAGGCGAGAATGCAGAGATTTACATCCCTGGCGGTGGATTAACGAAGCAGATTTATCTAGAATGGTATTTTTAAGTGAAAATATTTAAAATAAGTTTTTTAATGTTGTTTTTATTTCTTTTTATTAGTGTTAAAGAAGACATAAATATGTCTGTTTTGATTTTGTTTTGCTCCGAAGGTGATAATAGACCGGAAGCGCTGACATTATTGAAGTATTTGAACGAATGGCAGCGTTTAGTTGAGGTATTTTATAATTTATGTGTAAGTAAACTTATTTTACATATTTTTTTAAAATTTTTTACAGTTATCGAATGATAAGAAACAGCCTTTATGGAAAATTCCGCCTTCGTGGAAATATTTATTCGGAAATGACGCTCCTGTGACCATGTATTGATTAAATAAAACTTTTTTATATCAAAAAGTCGAGTTTTTAGTTATTATAAATTTAACAACATCTAATAGCAACATGCTTAAAGGTAAACATAACTTCAAACCACACTCGGATGCACATTTTTATTTATATTAAGTGTTTCGAAGACCAACTCATAATGCATCTCTCAAACAACGTTTTCACTGCCAGTTAACTTCAATCTCGAAAAAATATTAGATATAAAATTCTTTTAAAGAATTACATATTTAATAAATTAAATTAATTTTTGTAATTTAGGTGAATTTTATACCGAAAAAGAAACACTCTAGCATCGAAATTGACAACTTAAGCGCAAACTCATCATTACGATTCGAGAAGTCGAAGTAGACAACGACACTGTATATTTTTGAAATTATTAATTTCAACTGTAACTTACTTCGACAACTGAATTTTTTTTTTAAACATTTTTTTAAAATAAAATTCTTATTTTTTTATGAAGAAATAACATCAATTTAATCATAAAAATAATTATAAAAATTAAAAATCTTACAGATAAAAAATATACAAGTTTTTTAAAAATAAGGCGCAGGAATCACATTTAGAGGTCCAAGAATTTCAATGTTTGGGTCAGGAACTCCATTACATCAGTTCTCATTATGTACAGCAGCTAGGCGGGATGGACTAAATGGGCTCGGTGAATAACCTGGAGTACCCCCTACTCCATTGGAGTACTCCAATTCCAAATTTCACCGCTAGGGAAAACCA
>JAQFZP010001011.1:0-23880 GCA_034695745.1 Geophilus truncorum | reverse complement strand
CCGCAAATAACCGAACCTATAGATGGACACACAGACAGACACACGCGCGTGCATACTAAGTTTTATGTATTTAGATTAGCGTTATTAATGATGAAAATTTAAAAAAATAATTTATTACTTTAAAATAACAAGGATTGATGTATGTTACAGATTTTTATCAAAAATACAGATTTTGGAACAGCCTATATGGTGTAAGAATGAAAGTGATAAAAGTGTATTGTTCGTTTTGATGGCACATTATTACACCCACAAAAACAACTTTAGGTATTATTCCACTAGCATTACACCTTTCTCCAAAAACACTTTTAGTTTTACTTTTATTTTTTCAAAACCTATTGTACACCAATTTAGATGTTAAGCTCTTAGGCAGTAGTATAAGATAATCACTTGACACTAAAAGAAAGTCAGCATACTAAAATAGTGACTATAAGTAAAGATGTATTTATTTTTTACTATGTGACTGAATTTTGGGCCAACATTCCCTTACAGAAATAACCAGGTACGGTAGTTTCTAGCTGGTGACAAGCTTGCTTGTGGTCATTTTGATTGCATTGTAGTCGTTTTCTAGTTGTAGCTCATTGTACAACTTTTGTCCCTTGTACCACAAGTAGCAAGTGGTTTCGTTATACAACATGTGTCAAATTTTTTCCAGTTGAGATTTTGCAATTGCTGCAAATACTTGTCAATACTACACTCTAACACGGTACGTTGACCTTGTAGTAATAGTAAATACTAAGCAACTATTTATAATGTAGTTTAAATATTTTTGCTAACTTAATTACCTCTTCGATACAATTCTAGTTGGAGTCAAAACAAATAAAACAAAGAATTTCTGAATCATTTTGTCGAGCTCATCTCGAAAATCATACCGGCAACTTCGAAAAATGTGCGCAACAATGTGAAAATCGCGATTGAACAATTGACGGCAGGCTTTACTGCAAATATACACTAATTTCTTTAAAACCAGACATACAAGTAAATGGCATTTGAAACTTGGCAAATATAGTAACTTCAATGTGTTCCTTCTACTAAAGTAATACCGGTAACTATCCTGCCACACACATTCATTCACATCTTAAAACTACGTATGTGTGACTTTCATTTTAGACACTTTTGATTTCTAATTCCAACTTTTCAATCTTTTTAATCTTCTCCAATTACCTGTCTCTCCCACGCCCAACAAATCCGTTCTTAAATTAAATATCCAAATACATATCTCAGCAATTAAAAAAATAACAATTTTGAATTCAATAAATATTACAGTAGCGTTTTTCAACACATGCTGTAGTAAATGTCAAAAAGCTAATGTCAATATGTCAATCTTTCAGCGTTTAGTTTTCTACTGTTTGAACAATTTAAAACAAACTTTAAACTAAATTCACCAAATAAATTCAATTTAAATATTGCAGTAAAGTCTAAGCCTGAAAGAAAAAATTTATGCTGAAATTGCACTTACAGTATTCATGTTAGCTATAAAAGCACTAATTTTAATGCACAAATAAGGCGACCTCAATTCGAATCGCGAAAATCCTGAAAGGAATAGAAGTTGAAAGCAGGATAGATTTTCTTGTTAAAAAAAAGAAGCTTCCTTTGAATGCACGGTTCCACTTCCACTCTAATTCCAATCAGCACTTTAAGCACAAGATGACAGCCACCCAGATGGGGTAGGGATTATTGGATTCAACAAATACGACAATTCTTAGCCGACTTGTCTTTTTCTTCTTCTAAACTTGCTTTCTTTTATCTAGTGGTCATCAAAAAAGCGATATAACGAGGACTGCCCACATTGTAAGCAATCCGCACTTAATGGTACCGGTATCGTACTTTTAATTTTAAGAAACTTTCTAATTACAACCATTGAAAATTAAAGTCGGCCAAAGAGTTGAGCCCAAGGTCAAACGATACGAAAATTAAGTAACTTAATATCAACATATCGCAATAACTCTTTTGCTCTATAACCTTAAATAATTTCTTTTTCGGAAATAATAAATGAAAAATTGAAAAAAAAGGCCAAGTTGATTCTCATGTCAATTTTGCTTTACCGCGAGCATTCCTGTCTTCAGTTTCCTCAAAGAGAAGAGAAAAGTTCTTCCGCTTGGTTTGACATCGCCATGGCAACCGTGGAAAAGAAAAGGTTGAAACTGTGGCTACGATAAGCGCTTGCGTGTAACTTGCCTTTCTTCTTTCCCGTCTCCGTCTCCGTCTCGGTCCTTCGTCTCTTTCGGCTTCATCCTGCTTCGAGTGTCAATATTTACCGAAGCCCCAAAGAGTTGCACACGGGAATAAGATGAGGCCGATTTTGGCTCCATCCCCGCAAAATGTGATCGGATTAGTCGACTCTAATACACTATTGCGTTTTTCATTTGTAGACCTCGAGAGAGAAAAACAGGTGTGAAAACGAGGCACATATTTTGTTGTTCTTTTTCATTTATTTACTTCCTTCATCCGACCGTAAAGCGTAAAGCGTAAAGCACAAATTTCTATTTTCTTTATTTTTGTTACGTAATTTACTTGCATTTCTTTCAAACCTTATTGGTCTTTTAACTCAAGCGAGAACCACCGATAATGCAGAACCTTAATTTTTGTTTGAATATCGTACCGTACCACAAAAATGACAACCATCGATAAAATTTCAGATTTGAGAAATTCAATACTATTTACAATTTCCGTTCTTGCGATTCAAATTGACTCTTCGCACAGACAAATTGCTCCGAGGAAAATATATACCGATGATGTGCCGGTGATGCTTAATTTAAGATTAAACATCCACTTAAATTATAATTTTAAAGAACATAGTTATGTATTTCCGTGCTCACGAAATAAAAACTAATTAGACTTGGCGTTTTAAATCCGTTAGTTTTCACCTTCGGTCTTTCGCTCACCTAGTTAAACAACCACTTTCCGAGTGATGAGAACATCTGCTATTCCTCTCACGTTTTTTTCCGTATCGAGTCTGTTTATTATCCGTTAAAAACACTTTTAGTCTGTTAGTAGTACATAGAGAAAACTGTTCCGTTAGACGCAAATTCTTACGACAACATACTACTTAATCACCCTGTATGAATGAAAGCGAAATCTCGCTAGTACTTGTACACTCTGTTAACGAAATAAATTTTGCTCGTCTGCCGTCTGGAGTTAAATATTGGCATTTTTTATTTTTTGAATGCTTACATCTTTTTCAACTTGTTTATTTCGAGAGAGAAAATGTAGTCGTGTGGCCAGTGAAACTAGCGAGTTTAAATTTGTTATGTATGCGTTAACATAACTCTTTCGCAAAGAATGCAATTACGCCCGTAAAAATATGTCTGGAATTTATTCGCTATCTATATTCTCTTTCATTTGCTCGCTAGGCACCTCAAAATGAAGAAATAAAACCTAAGTATCTCGACGACAAAACAAATTAAATTAACAAATTACCCCATTTCCCCTTCAACGAACTCCAGCATCGCCCTTAACAAACTGAACCGTGACATCACGGTACCAGCTTGCCAATACATCATCCCGTACGTCATCCTCAAAAAATATTGTCAACGTCAGCACGAGATAAGCAGCAAGACATCGTACGACGTCAGCACATTCAATCTAAAAACCAGTCGATGCAACCACGATTCGTTCGACATTATCTATTAAATAAAATAAAATTAAATAAAATTAAATTAAATTAACTTGTAAGTAAAATACGACTGCATATCTCCAAATAGTGCGGTTCTTCTCCATAAACTCGCAGGGGAAAATTTAATTTATGAAACACTGTGCGGGATGCCGAAGGTGCATTAATCGAATACCTCAACAAGACTTGTTTTATAATTAGAATTTAAGCACTGTAATTAGTCAAAACAGTGCTAAAATAATCCTTAAACAGATTTTTATGTATTATACTCTTAACAAAAGAAGTCATTTTTTAACTTGTTTACAGAATTGTATAAGATGAAATAATTTGACCATACATTAAACATCTATTAATCATAACTTAAGGTAGGAAGATTACTTTCACTATTACACAAATTTTAAACCAGTGGGATAAAAATTTTCAAACCATACAGATATAAATTAGTGTTTTTAGACCCTTTGTCCTACATTTCAGACCTTTATCATTAAGAGTATACCCTGCTCAAAAAATTGTGTTATATTTTACAATTTTTTTGTACGGTACCGGTACTTAATACTGCGCGAGTCTCTATTTGTGCGCGGGGGAAAAGACAACTGGTGAATAGTGAGTGCACTAATGAAGGATACCGTAAATGGTAAAATAAACAATCTCAACATGTTTTCTCTTTTGATACTAAACTCAATCGAACTATTATTTTCTTTGGTACCGTAATTTATTGTTTTCATTTTTATCAATATTGCAGTTAAAGCCAACAGTAATATAATAATAAATTTCTTAAGAAAAAAAAAAAAACATTTCTCGAATAAGAATAGCTGATATCGATCAGTTTTACGTAATCGTATTAAGCGAAGGGAGTTCGATACGACAGGCATCAACACGAACGCGCAGTATTCGCGCTTTCCTGCAAGTCTGTCGCGTCTGCAACACAAGCACCGCATTAAGGAAAAAAATATTTCAATCAAGTGTGTGCCCAGTTCTACAGTATGTAATTATATCGAAAATTCAATTTTCTTATTCTTATATTTTAAAATGTCAAGCTTAAGCTTATTTAGTTGGTAAATTTTATTACAGATCCAACAGTTTTCCTTCTAACCCTCAGCTTTAACACAAACAGGTTGTTAAATAATAAAAAATATTGCTATGCAGAACAGAATGTTTGCTAATGTCAACAGGACTTAAAAAATTTAGGCCAGGTAGAAAAACAATTATTTTATCGTGAATAAATCTGTACAATTCGCACCTGGTTTCTAAAACGCCATTAATTCTTCCGCACTAAATCCCTTCCTTACTCGAGTCGAACATGCCAAAATCTCTCACCTTTCTCAGACAATTTTCAGGATCCCACGATGCATTATTTATCATGTAAGTATCGAAGAGCAATGTTGTAGAAGAAAAAGATTATGGCATAAGTTTTTTGCTTTCGACAAGGAAAACCCGTAATCATATTCGGTGTGCGATACATATTTCAAACAATGGGTAGTTGATAAAATTTCATCCCTTTGCTACGTCGTAACTCTTTTTTTTTTTTTTCTATATTTCTGGAAATTGCAGACATGACTTATTTATTTTAAAGATAAAGATATTTTCTTATTTGTACTGAAACAACTCGGATTAATTGAATATTATTCCGTCCACCAGACGACGTACATCACAAGTTAATTATATTATTTACACTGTCAATCAGTATGTTTATTTAAACAAATTAATCAATTCTCTTGGGCGCTGTAAATATTTTCATAAACATTTGAATTAAAGCCAATATTAGCCAGGTTTAAATCGAATCGTAACATTTCTGAAAGCATTACTGTACTTCAAGTGCTAGAAACATAAAAAAATATTTAACAACTTGTACTTTTTTAGCATTAGGGACAAGGCATTATATAGCGCCATTAATTATGAAATATAAGATAATATTGAGGTACAATAATTAAAATTTTTTTAAAGCAGTTTTGTTAATCTTCAACTTTTCAATCTAACATTTCCAACGAATTTCATTTCTGTCCTCCTCCACAAATCCACTTATACTGATTTTATTACTTAAGAATTTCATTCCAGTTTCAACAATTCCTTTATTCTTTCAAACCTCAAAATTGAGATAGTGAATTTTTTCATTGTACATTAAAAAAAGAATAAAAAATAAATCAAAATTTCCAAAAAAAAAACAAAAAAAAAACAAATAAACGCAGGTACCGTAATTCAACCAGACAATCTTTTATTAAATTTATGTGAACGAACACAACTGTTTCTAAACTAAGACGAGAACAACGAAATAACCAAATCTTTCGTGACCCTAAAGACGCCAAAATTGGCCGTAAAGTAAAAAAGAAATTGTCGATTACTCTGTCGTTCAAACTTTTTTTTTTTTTTTTTTTTTCATCAAGCAGTAAGCACTCGTTCAGAGCGAGTGAATTAAGATTATGACTCGCAAACGAAAAAGAAAAAGAAAAATGGAAACAGACGACAAGTAGGCGCGCACAATCGTTTTCCGACGCATCCATTCTAGTCTGATTAACACTGTCAACATCACTTTTATTGACTATATCAAAATGCATATCTCTTGATGGAGTCTTCTCGTAGCGATGCGCGTGCGTAAGAGAAAACGCGGCAAAACGTAAATGTGTTTGCAGAAGAGAGAGAGAAATTGCTGATATTGGCTTGGGACTTTGGGAATGGAGATCTGATGGCGCCACCACCATCTGTCGAGCGCCATTGTGCAAAAGGGAGACGAAGAGGGTGTTATTTGGCAACGTGCCATCCGGGGTTGTCGCTCTCGCGTACGCCAGCGAGAAACTGAAAAGAGCGATTCTCTAATACACATAAAGCTTGCTGCCTGTGCCGAGTCTAGTCGGAAAATCAATTTCACTAATTTAATTCATGCTGTAAAGATTATCCTCCATCGTACTCGCCTTCTGTCAAGATATCGACTTGTGCTCATAACTCACTAAGAACGGAGATAATGGCTGGAGAAAGCGAAAGCCTTGATTCATTACTTGCAATTCTTAAAAGTGCTTCGTTACGCCACCCTTAAGCTTTGCTTTGCAACGTTGCTTTTGTTTACGTGACAAAATTGCTTTCCACAAAATATTAAATCCATGAAAATTTTATTTATTTTTAATAAAAATATCATTTAGGAATTAAGCTTAAGAATTAATTTCATCATCTTAACGTTACTTTAAGTTGTTAGTTAGCGATTATTAAAAAAAATATCGAAAATTTTTAAGTGTTGCGCATCTCTTGGGAACGCATTTTATGTAAACAACATTGTGCTTTTGTGCGTGCATAAATATATAAATATGCAAGAGGTGCAATCAATAACAATGGCAAATTTTAGAAAGATTGAACAAAGCAGTAAATCATTGTGGACACCATTAAAATATGGTACCGGTACAAAGTTTGCACCTTCACATTTCGTTCGTTCGAATTTCATAGCTTGTTATTGACACTACAGTACGGCATATTTTTGAGTTTAAGTATTTCTCTAACTTGTAAGTTAAATCTCTCATCATTCAACAAACAACGTTTAATAAATTTTTGTTATTTTTACTTCGAGTAACTTTAGTGATCACGTGTTTATTCTTGTTGCTTCAGAGTAGTGCGAGAAATAAAATTAAGTGATTGCAAAATGCCGGTATTGTCGCTTGCAATTAGAAGACTAGACCGCGTTTTCTCGATCTTATCAATTATTGCTATTACAAAACGTAGGAAACGCGAAACACAACGGGGAAATTAGTGATTGGAATTAAGATTACCGGTACTTATTTTATCCTTACTCCAAGAACTCGCCAATTTACGAGCTACCAAAAATACGGTGGCGATAAAGTGTTAGTTTCTTATTTTTATTAAACGCTACTGTACTTTAAACCTGGAAAGCTCGGCTCGTGCAAGTCTCGAATTTTTAATTTTTTTTTTTTTTTTTTTTTTTTTTGGTAAATTCCTGCAAAAATAAAATTATATTTTTGCCAGAAATTCTGAATTTTTAAAACATTGTTTTCGACTTTCGTATTTCTAAATTTACAATGAATGACTATAGTGTAGAGTTAGTGATAGTAAAACTAGCTTTTAAACTATGTTGGCATAATGGTGCGCAATCAATGTACTACAGTACTTACGTTATCAAAATTAGCGCACGATAGGATAAAGAGAATGACCAATCTGTTTCAGCGTACGAATGCGAAGGCGATTGTTCTACAAGTGAGAATGTAGCAGCCGTTGCTTTTGGCTCGGGAATGTCAATTTCGATAGAAACCAGATTAGAATGGATTAAATTCAGTTTACCAAATTTACAGCGTCATTTAGACCGCACGAGAACCACAACCGAGTTAAATCACGATGCACAACAGCGAAAAGACGAATTTTAATTCATGCAGTTTTTGCAAATGTTAAATCAATCAAAAATTTAAAAAAATAAAGGTAACTACAGTATACTGTACAGTATATAAATTATTTTAAAGGCTAAACAGTAGAGAGAAATGCTTTATTTTATGAACAATAGAAACTTTGTACCGTACATCACAAACCACAATCGACGTCATTATTAAAGTAACCTCTTTAACTTACAAGACAAATGTATTATTAAACTCACAATTTACATGCGTTCCAAAAGCTTTTTATCTACAATGAAATGTTTATAAAGCATTCAGAAATGTCATTTGTGTAATTGTGCTTGCTGATATTACGAAGTAATTCGTAATATTAAATTTAAAAAATTTATTTACCACTACTTATTTCTAAAAGCTTATTAATTTTACATTTTTTTTTGTGACTGTCTAAATTTAAGTAAATCATGTCTTGCAACTGATGAATATAAATACAATATCAAAATTATTTCTGACGACACTGATAAGTGATAACCTATACAACTCTTGTTGATTCTCAAACTTAAAAAATTACACTAACCCAACAAAAACTACACTTCTGTACATTACAGTAATGATGTTGACTGTAGTAAAATTCTCTTAATTTAGAAGTTAACCGTAAAAATGTCTCGGTCGGTTTTTATTTATTTTTGCACGACGTAAATAAAAATAAAAAGCACTCCAGCGTGTACTGTTTGTGTAGTACTTGTATTAACTACCGTACTATTAACTTATTTTTTTATTTTATTTTATTTTATTTTATTTTAACATAATGTTTGCTCATAATTTGCAAACTTTTCTTTCGTAATGAATAGAAAGAGAGACTTGCGCCAAGAAATGTACTGTAGTTATGAAAATTCAGTCGAGAGGAAGATTTAAGGCCAACCACCAAACACGTGTTCTTTCACCTCATCTACCCCGGAAACCATTTTCCAGATCAATAACTATGTACATATAAACCCTGACTGCGTGTAACCTTTCCTCCCGTTTTCTACTCTCGCTGTCTCATCTAATTTGTCACCAAACATCTCAGAATGAATGTTCAAAGATAAACTTTTAATTGACTTTGCAGCACTTCCAAACCCGTCCTCAAATTCACCAGAAGACATTAACGAACTCGAACTCGATCTAAGAGAGCAAATAAATTGAGTCGTTCGCGTCACTTGCCATAATTCTAATTCGATTAAAAAATAAAAAGAAAGAATGAAAAAAGATTCAATTCAGTACGAATGACAAATTTTGTGACGTGCACTTTGTTTACCGTCCTTTTCTTTTATCCGAAAACATAAGCAATTTATTTTTTTCTCTACCAAAAAGCAGCATCAAGATAATTCAATTGAAATAAAGCGAGCGTTCTATGTTGCAAACTCAATTCTTTCCGCATGCGCTCTTTTGCAGATTGAGCAACGACACCAAAGCGCCTTAAACAAAGCGAAACAAGAGAAAAGAGAAAAGAGAAAAGAGCAACCCGGCACTCGCTTTTGTGCATTAATTAAAAAGCCACCAGATGACACTCACCGAGAAAAGGTTAATGAAGGCAGTTTTCAAACCTTAACCCCATTTATCTTGGACCGCCACTCGACGCTGATTTACACGCGCACACTCCATTGACAACTACCAAAATGGTTGCGAGAAAATAAGAAGTTACGTGACACTGGTGCAAACACATAGTAAGCACACACAATCACCTGATTTATTGCAACACATGACGGTTCTTAAGCCGGATTTCTTGTTCGAAAACGAAGAGCAGAACTGAAATAAGGAGATAGCTAACAAGAAAAAGAATCGTGTATACGCCTGACCAGCTCCCAGAAGATGGAGACCATTGGGGAAGAGGGGAAAAGAAGAAAGAAAAAAAAATTCTCCTGATTTATTACAGCGCTGGGAATGCGAAGTAAGGGGCATCTAAGCAGCATCAAACGAGTCCCAGTGTTCACTTGCATAGGGTCTCGTTGATCCCCGTACACACACCTATGCACATTGTGAATCGCCCAGAGCGCCCTCTACTCACAATCACGTATAAAGAAGGAAAGGAAGATGGAACATGGAAGGGAAGGGAAGAGACGAAGCAAAGGAAAGAATGATGGATGTATCCAATCTGTGGCAGCCATTGATTTATCCAATATGGGACGCTCCAAGGATAATCGACGATGCCAGTTTGATGTTTTTTCCCCCCTTTATCTTACTTTCATAGAAATGTATAAAACTAAGAAATGAAAAATTATCACGCGTAGAAATATTTCGTACGGTACCGGTAGCAAATTTTTTTTTCTTTACAACGAATTGAAAAATGCATATAAAAGTGATCGAGATCTTGTACTGTAAACTAAAAAAGTTAAAACTAGCGTTTTTCAAGTGACTCCCTGTATGTTAAAATTGTTTTCTAGTCAATTACAGCTTTAAAAAATACATTAGATAAATATTATTTGAATCCATTGACGAATTCTCAAAGTCAGTGCCTGTGCACAACATAGAATTTTCGTTCTCTAAGAGAACAGTGGTCGACGTTTCGGAAAAAAGTGGTTTTTCCATTCTCAAGACGTCAATGGATTCAAATAATATTTCCAACAACATATCGATCCGAAGTTTTTCTAATATTAGATAAATAATTAGCTAATACGGTACCGTATTTAAGTCATTCAATATAAACCGTAATTTTAACGTTACAAAACGTGAGTACGGTACATCGAAATATTTCGCCTCTCATCTGACTTGCAAATTATTTTAAACATTCTAATTTACAAAAAGATCTCCAGAGCATGAGATTTTCACCAGTCGACTCAGAAGATTAAGAACCATTAACTGAGAGCGGCCGGTTTTGAGGGCGACTCTCTCAAATCCGACCATTCAGTCATTAACCGGATTTGAGAGAGTCGCCCTCAAGACCGGCCGCTCTCAAATCTGGCCACTTTTTCCAAGTCCCGCCTATGTCCGGATTTGAGGGGTTCGACTGTATATGAAAAGTCCCAATTTTGGGATATTGCAAATATATTTGAAATATAATTAGAATATTTTAAAATATATTTGACGTACATTTTACAAAAACATGAAAAAATGTATAAAAAATATATTGTATGTATATTTTATGCCATATATGTTAAAGATATGACATTTTCGTGTGGGTAATAAAAGCAATAAAACAAAAAATCCTTTTAATTTTTTTTTTTAAATTGTTTTTGGTTGTGATTGCTAAATGTTTTAGAAATGCGATTATGAATTCGCTTATTTCTGCATGAGAATATGCGGTACGGTATAGTTTTGGCCGCAAATGCTTATGTAATTGTATTGTAGCCGAGTGATTGCCAACACAATCACACTTTTCCACAAGAAAATTTTACGATTGTTTTGGCCACAAACACAACCAGTCTTTCGCCAATTGTCGCGCAGAAATCGGCGTTTCTTTAATTATACACCAGTATTTCAATAAAATACAGTCTTGTATTCAAATTAATCAAATTGATAGTTAGTAATGGCTTACTTTGTATATTTTTTCAATTTTTTTTTATCAAAACAACATTAAAAACTAAAGTTATATCGAAAACCATTAAAAATTCATGTTGTCTGTAATTGACAGCACTGCAATAAACTTGCTTGTCATTAACAGTTCAAATTTGGATGTTTTTTTTTCAATTTTTTTGCAAAAATAATTTATAGTACCGTAATATTATAAACATGAAAGTTAAGCTTTGAGATCAATTGTAAGAATGATCTTAATGAATAGACCTTTCAAACAAACATAAAACCTAAATTGTAGTAATAAACTCTGATTGTTTGTGACAATTTGAAGACCTTTGATTATTAATATACGTATCGTAAATATTACGTACTGTACGTTATGTGGTACCAATTAACACTTATGGAAAATTCTTTTAAATTATTTTTTTTCTTCACATACAATACTTCGATCACTTAAACATTAAACTAACAATCAAATTTCATTTTTATTTTCTAAATTACTGTATTAACAACACAAGCAAATATAACAAATATGTAAAAGTGGAAAGATAAAAATTCGGTTCTTGTTGGAATATGTTTGTCAGACGTTTGATTGATTCGACGTGCATTTTAAAATCTCACGTCACGACCAGCAGTTTCCATAAAAGCACATTTTCCCCCACATTTTTTATAACAACGCCCACTTTATTATTTTTCCCTTTCCATTTTATTTTACTTCTATTTTTTTTTCAGTAAAAAATTGCTACACGATATTAAACTGAGAGAACACAATAAAAAAAAAAAAGAGAAAAAATATAGAGAAATAAAAATCTAGAAACACTTGGAGAGAAAGAAAGGCTTTGACCTATTTCAAAAACATACTCGACCTAACAAGTCCGAACATCCGATTTTGATAACTTAATCTTACGTCACTTTGTACACCCAAGTCTTTATTGCATCGGACAATGCCGTAAAGCTCCCTCCGCCACCATCTCGCAGTGACCAGTCGACTTTTATGACTGCCATCTAAAGGCACGAGAACGAGTTAACAACTTTTGTGCGCCGTGTATAATCAACACTAATTTTAAACTCTTTGTGTGCAAAGTCGTTTGCCTTGTTTCTCTTGTCCGCATCTCCCTCCTCGCCATATACTGTACGGTATATACCTAGGCAGAACAAAAGACTCATCTAAAAGAGCTGGGAATTGTCGTCATTTATCCAACTTTCCAACTCGCCCCTTTCTACCAATCGAGCTGTCGCCGTAATTGGAGTGCAATTCACTGTCGGCTAAATTGGGAAACGATCACACCCGGTTCGCCCTTTTGCCCCGGTGAGCGACCCCACTGCTCAAGTCGTGCACTCCACTTTTCGCAGAACAATTCCCACTCGAATTGTAAAAAAGTGTAATGTGCCTCCTTGTTCCAAACGATAAATTCAAATATTGAAAGTGAGAGCTTTCGATGAAGCTCCATCATCAAAATTTCACGGCGGTATTACAGCGAAGCCACGTGCCACATTGGTTAGAGGAATTTTTTTCCCCGAGCTTTAATCAATTAATGAAAATTACACGAGGATTCTTTCTACCTCATTTTGCAAGCTTTATTTTAATTGAATTCAATTACTGTCAAGGGCATTGTGGCGAGGCCCTCATTTTATCTTCGCAGGGGGTGCTTTTAATTCTGCTTTTATTTACACTTGGCCGTTTGCTCGTTATAACATTTTCGAGTCGAGGTAACAATAATAAAATGTCACTTAACGGAAAATAAATTAAAAATTATAATTGTAAATAAATTAAATTTAAAGAAATGATCAAAGAAATTTAAATAAATAATTAATAATGAATTCAGTATTGGAAAGTGTCACGTTGCCAGAAAATATTATTACTGATTTCGGCGAATTTAACCCAGTTTAATTTTATTAAACTCCCTACAAAATCTTATTAACGGCTGGGATTTAAGTATCTATCAAACTAAAAACCTATCTTTCTTCTTTGTTCTTTAGACCGAGTAGCTGGCAATTTACAAAATTAAATCACCTCCATAATTTATCACACTCTTTCAAGTAGAAAATAAATTGCGAGACACTTAAAAAGAGAAAGAAATTGCAAAAAAATTTCTTTCCAAAAAAAAAAAAAAAAAATTAAAATTATCATCTGTTTCAGGCTCTTGTTATTTCTCGTTTCAAAATTGAAAACGTGAAGATGGGAAGAAAACGGAATGGATTACACGAGTTTCGCACTGCACTTGATTGGAAAGAGGAAGATTTATTGACGAAAATAAATGACGCACAAAAAAACGGCTTCTCTCCTCTTCTCTTTTCCCTGTACTTTCATCTTTCTTCTGATGTGTATTCTAAACCACGCTGGAAAAATTATGCCTCACAATAAATAATCAAGTCCTAGACACCACTCGCACATATTAATCACCCATTGGAGGCTGAAAGAGTGAGCCATGATTGGAGAACGTGCCCTCAGTCACAAACAGGGCGTAAGCGTTGGCGACGTCCGCAGCTTTAAACTCGATTTTTTTTTTTTTAAGATAATTCTTTTGTGACATAGTACCTTCTGACCAAGCAATCCGAAGCTTTTTTTAAAAGCTAGTGCAATGGAAATTACAACTGTAAATAATAAAATACAAATTTTTCCGTGTTAAATAAAGCATCTCAAATAAGCAAATTGAAAGTAATTGTTTTGTCATAAAAAATACCTAAGTTCGTTTATTGCATCGTGAATCAATTTTCCGTTCGTTAACTCGTTAACAAAAGTCAAATTGTTATTTTATCAGCATTAAAAATTGGAAAACTATTTACCTTTATTAATGTGAGGCGAGTAAAATCACGTCGTGCACAATTCACGTAATACATTTAAGTGTAACGACATCAATAACAGGTGTAAAGTAAACCATTAGTTTGATCAATGCTACGCGATGAAGCTGTGTAAAAGTCGACCCATTTAACCGAATTAAATTAAAATGCTCGCACGTAACGATTCTGCTCTAAGGTTGTTGTGAAATATAGCTTTAACCTCTTCACTTTACAAGCTTACTTCATTCTCCAACACCTTTACAGAATCAAATTTGGATGCCCGGTTACCCGCCGACCATCTAAAGTCCTCGCTCGGCCAATAAAAGTATCGTTTCTGACATTCCCACTCGCCCGCTTGCCCCCATTCATCACCAAACCCCACACGCATCTACAGCAAAACAACAGAAACAAAAGACGAAGGCAAAAAAAAAATGAAAAGGATGCCTCGCAACTGCTGCTGTAGGGGCAATAAAAGTATAAAATGCCTCAGCTATAAAAAGCCATATATTTGTTGCACTTGTCATACCATTTTTCATAGTCCTTGTTGCACTTTTCTGTGAACACAATTTTTTCTATTAAAAAATAAAAACTTTTAAATACGGTATTCCAGATGGTTTATCGAGAAAAACAATTTGTGGTTTATTTTATCAGTGCTTTCCATCCCGTTTTGAAACCAAACCGAATCAAAGATTACAATCGGGAACGTAGCACGACACTTTTGCACCAAAATCATCACCCAACATGACGTAATGACGGCTGCCTAGTGGTCACTGATTACACCTCTCGGTGATGGGTGCTAGTCGACGTCATAAAAAAATCGTAAAAGTTGCACACTAATCTGAGGAGTGAGGCCAATGTTGGATATTGGAGACACCATCACGCCGGCCACCTTCTACACATACTAACAAGGCGGCTTTTTTCTTTTAAGCTTTGGAATATTTATCGCAGCGTGAAAAACATCAAAATTTTATAACTTAAGTAGAATTAATAACAATTTTTTTTATTTTTTTTTTTTGTAGTAACATATGGAGAATGGGTCGATTTTCTACAAAGGTGGTGACTTTAATTTGTGGAAAAATCTATAACTTCAGTTTCTTAAAGCCAACTTACATTTTACAGTTAATTTCTTTTCTACTTTAATTTACTGTTTTTTTATTATTACAATCCGGAAGAAAATCCATTATGATGCTAATTTAACAGCAATATAAATTAAAAGGGTGAAGTACATGTGGAGGTAAATCGACACGTTACTTCTCGAGCAACACCCAACAACTTCATAGACTACAAACCTAGTCACTTAACACACATACACTTGTTAACGCAAAAGCTTAGAAAATGCCAAAGAAAAATTCAACGAAATAAAGACTCAACGTATTATTCTATTTCGATCGTCTTTCACTCGCTAATTCCAAACTTAGGTACCGGTACTTGGACAAAATAGTTAAATTCTGTAAATTTTGCAAGATATTCAATATTATTAAATTTTTTCTCTAGAATGCAATGGAATTTAATAAAAACCAGTCTGCTTTGTGCATCCGTCGACTTTTTCTTCTCCTTTGCGTTCAGTTCAATTGCCAATGAAGTGCAACGCATGTTTTCTTTATCTCTATCGATCTTTTTCAATTCATGGTATATATGCCGATAACCCATAACTATGTTATACAGTGTGTGAAAATAAAGCATTTTACACGCAACACCATTATGTTGTTTGCCTAATAAAGACTTTGCAACAAAAGAGAACAAAGAATTAGTCGACTAAAACCTGATCACTTTTAACCTTTAAATTAGATTCTATGTTTAAAAATATTCAGCTTTACATTAAAAATATTAATCACACTATTAACAAAAAAGGTCTAAACATTCTTATATACCTATTTCAGACTTCAGTAGAGACAGAGAAAACATCTGCAATAAAAGGTTGCAATAGAAAATTACGCCCGTGCTCATGCTGTTTCGTCGCATTGTCTCAGATGGTTTGAAATTTCGTTTTCGCGGTCTCCACTTTAAAACACGAACTTAAGGCAAAATATTTTTATGGATTTTTTATATTTTGGTAAACATTCAATATTTATCAAATTTAAAAAAAAAATGACATTATCACTTTAATTTATTTTAAAAAAAGATTCATTTTTCATAATATGGGTTGTTTGATAGCAACACTGAACTGTAATTGTACAAAATAAGTTTTGCGGCTCATCAGAAATCACCCTGCGACCCATCACTTTGGAAAACTGTGATATAAAAATTTCAACCCAAACTGGTAATTCTGGTTTGAAACAAATGTATAAGTCAAAGTTCATAAGTACTCTGTAAACATTCCCCTCCCCCTTTCTTTTCCTTTTATCAAATTTTTTACTGTTTGCAAACTTAATCGTAACTTGTAACAAAAACACTTACATGTTAGACGTACTGTGCTACTATGCTCGACCTTTCATCCCAAAGGACGACTACAACAGAAACGTGAGAAAAAAATTAACCTAATAAATGATAAAAAAAATCTAAAGCCGCCTGAAACTAATCCATAATAACAAGTCCACAACAACAAAAAAAAAAAAAAAAAAAAAAAGATGTTTCTATAAGAGAAGCCTGCGAGGGAAAAGCATTGATTTATAGTGATGGTGAGGCGTTGACGCCACTTTGCTGATCCCATTAAGCTCCGTCACCCCTGACGATTCGCACCAGTAGCTCAGTCTTCCTCTTCCTTCTCACTCTACTGTCTCAGTGCGAGGACGCAATGGAGTGAAGAACTGGTGACACGTCAGCTCAATCAGATTTACCCCTTAATAGATATAAGTTAAGTACTCAAATCTCGATATTAAGCTGTTTCGAACTTAAACGTAATGCTTTCATCCGACGACCTCAATAAACTCATGCACTCCAAGCAATTAAACTTTAAATTTTACATTCGTTTACATTCTCTGAATAATATTATTTCTATGTGTGTACAAGAATTATTTTAGAATGAGAATACAAGAGCAAGGTAAAAATAGGGAAGTTACCTTTAAGTTGCCGTTACTTTCCATTGCTCAATGCTCAAAGTAAAGTGTTAAAAAATAAGCTACGGTAATTTAAAAAAAAAAAATTTAATTCAAACGTTTAAACTTATTAATGATACATTTAAAAAAAAATTAGTGTTGTAAACGTTATACTTGTAGTAGAGAGCTTGTGCTACTCTTCGATAAAAGACCCGTTACCTTAAAACATCCCGTTATAATAATTTTTCTATGAAAAAATGATTATAACGTAACTTTTTAAAATAACGGGTCTCTTAAGGGAGAGAAGCACAACTCTCTAATACAACATCGTTACTGGTTATCATGTTATCCTTACGGTAATGATAATGTAACTAATTACTATAATTGTCACTTGTAATTTCACGAATGAAGAGATGATTTTCGAAAATTGTTAGCTGTTAAGTACGAAAGCCTGCGTGGGTTAAACCATGTCAAACATAATTTGTCCCATGCTTTAGTACCTAACAGCTAACATCAATTTTCAAAAATCATTGTACATTTAGCTACCTAATTGTATGTTAGTTAAATGTTACCTTTCCTTAAACGAAAATATGTAGTATTCCCCTTTAACATAAAATTTTATCTCGTTTATACATCTTTCTTATGTTTTGCCTGATGCAAAGCACAATTTTGGCAAGATAAATATGAAGATTAATGCGATTCGTAGTCTTCAATTTAAAATGAATTTACAACTTAACAATATTCGCATTTACTTATCAACGCCTCAGTAAAACAAACGTTCTTATTTTATTTTGTCATCGACCAAAGACCTTTTTATGCTTACTGCTCCTAGCAATGGAAATGAAAGTTTTTGAATGAAAAGGGGAATAAAAAATGAGAAAAAGAAAAATGTGCGAGTTACTTTGCCAGCAACCTTTAATAGCTAGTCGTTGTAACGAGTGAAGAAAGTGTTAAAACATATAGTTTTTTTTTTTTTTTACTAAATTGCTCTCTTCAAAAGATTGAAATCGAAACAAAAGCATTGGAATTCGTACCGTATATAAAAACGAATAAAATCCTATCTATCTAAAATAATTACTGTTCTGTCGAGTAATAGGATACCATATTATTCTTTTGCAAACTTGAAAAAAATTCTCTGATTTTTCTATTTGGAATTGGAGTTTTCTGTAAACATTTAATAATACCTATAGGTACCTATATAGAAAACTCTATATAAAATAAATAAGTTTTTTTTTTTTAAGTTTGCAATTCTTTATTAATTATTATTTTGTTTCTTTATAAAATATACCGTACATCAATTGATTTTTTTGAAGCTTGTTTATTTATTTATTTATTTATTTATTTATTTATTTATTTATTTGTTTATTTTAATCAATTATCAAAGCAATCAAAAGTTGTTAAAAATATGTTGGCACAGTTTGTTATTAGTCCAGGTGTTGTACATGGTGCAAACAAAGTGCTGCTTATAAAGTAAGTGAGGACTTTTAATTAATCAACTCCCCGGAGAAAGCAAAGAAAAGGAGCCAAGTCACCTCTGGAGAAGCTAGTCCCGAGAAGCCAATCATTCCTACCCATAATTACGCCTCAACACACTCGACAAGAGAGAAGAGAAGAGAAGAGAAGAGAAGAGAAGAGAAGAGAAGAGAAGAGAAGAGAAGAGAAGGTTTGCTTTTCAACGAGAGCAGCCTCATTTAATGAAAATGCAGTCACGTATAAACTAAGGTTAGACATTAGAGAAAACAGATTCAGTCCTTCAAATCAATACAACGTTAGACTTAGACCTCATCCGAAACAATGCAGGCTACCAATTTCTAATGTGTCTTAATACTAACTATAATTTAAAGTGTATGAGAGAATATCATTAGTACTTAATTACTCGTTTACGAAAATTAAAACTTAATAAAGAATAAGAATTCAGCATGGTCTATGTAATGAACAACAGGGCTGATTGACAAATTAAAATTAAAAATCAACAATAGTATATGCAACTTAACCATGTCTGCTACTTACTACGACTTCAATTTTTAATACAAGTACTTAACTGTGGCTTATCTTGTTTAAACAACAACAGCAATAGCTGACAAATTTTCTGTTGTAATTTCAATTTGCCCACATGCCCTATGTGCCAACCAGCTCCGGTCTCCGTCATGTGCATCTGTCTAGAATTTAGACGTTACTTAATACCTACTTCAGTTGTAATTATAATTGGTGAAAGTAAATGTTTTACTTTGTAACTTTTAACTTTCAACTGTAAATTTAGCGATTGGGATTGTCTTGCAACGTATCTGTGGAAAATGGCTCCCACGGCAATCACTGAAAATGCGCTCCTGTCCTCACCTTATCTGACCTCACCTTTTAGACAACTAAGGTCTAAGATAACTTTACCATAATATTGAAGTATTGAATTAACACAAAAAACTCAAAATCTTTCCATGCCCTTGCAGACGTTTTTGACATTTTACACCTTTTTAAAAAAAAAAAAAAAAAATCTGCTCACTGGCAACGAGGCGCCCACTTCAAGTGACGCACAGGACACGTGGTGTAAAGTGTATGCCATACCGTATAGATAAGCCATACGCCTTAGTTGCATACGTTTTTTGAGACTGCTGGGCACACATGTTTTATGTCAAATTGCTATGATATTGAAAGAAATAAAATCAAAATTAATTTTGGTATAAAATTTTATCGTCTAACTTATTGTATGTGTAGAATCGAAATGGTAACGAGACCGGAAAAATTTCGTTCCCTGTCCCGATCCGGGTCCCGGTCCCGCTGCGGAATTCTTGACGGAACGAGATTAACATTTTCGGGATCGGGACCTGGAACGGGACTATTGTATTATAAATTTAAATTTAAATTTGTCACTTTTTCACTACCATAACGAATATGTGACGTAATAAGCCAATATCAAAATATCTTAGCAACCAACAATTCAATTGAGTTAAATTAACTTAACTTCAAACAACGATTTATCCATAATTTAATTGCCATTAAATCTGAAAGAATTGAAATTCGGAAATAAGAAGCCAAATTTTAGAGATTAGGGACCAATGTGGAATTTAAATTACCGGTACAAGTAATTTCGGGACTTGAGACGGGACGGGACTACAGATTTGGAATTTGGGATTTGAGATTTAGGACGAGATGAGACTGGATATATTGTACCATGCCTGGATCGTATCATATAATCAATACAATATAACGTTTTGCAAAAATTAGTTTGTAAAACCATGAAATTAGAAACTACCGTATTATTGAAAATGAGACAATAAATAAATTTTTGAAATGTCACAAAATAAGATAGACAAAGAGAATAATGCGACAAGACAGCTGCAGTCTGTGCCTTTCCGATAAAATGTGGTAAAAGTACTAGACATTTGATGGCGGTTGAAACGCCATACGTCTTTGATATGGCAATGAGGCGCAAGTGATACCATACACCACAAATGTCTCTCCTCAGAGAGCTTGGCTCTGTTCCGCTCTACTCTACTCGACTCGACTCGACTCGACTCCCCTCCTGCTGCAATTGCCCACATCATACGTGATGATAGCCGGCAATTGGCGGCAGACGGAGCCGCCGAGCGACACCCCGTCGCGCGTGCATGATCCACGAGGATCACAAACGTGAAGCAATTCAACGCACCTCTCATTAAAGCGTTTGTAATGACGTTGAGCTCGAGCATATACTGTAGGCATAGATTGCATTGCTGATCCATTACCGAAACAATAACCCAAGTGTTTTAGCAAACATTTCATTTCTTTATTGTTATTAATGGCTGCATATTTAAGAAACGAATCTCCATCAAATCAACGTTGGCATTCGGCTTTAAAAAGGATATAAAAAAATTGCCAAGAAATCAAATAAGCTTCTTTTCTGGTTTGTTGCATATTTTTTCAAAATAAAATCATTTATTGCAAAGTTGTAAATCATTGTCGATTAAATAAAAAGGACAAACAAAAGTTTTGGCCGAATTTACCCACAAATGTTATGGGTGTACATTTATTGCATTGTACTTTTTATGTATTTAATCAAGAGCTATAGAATCCAACTTGATTCTATAAAAAATATTGGCTTTCAGTGATTTTTGAATACCAAGCACCTTCTTTTTTATTTATGATTTTTTGCAATGTTTACACAACTTTACAAAATCAACCACAGCTTCTACAAAAATTGACATTTAGAGAAAGTTTTTTTTTTTTTTAATTTATAGCCAAATGAGTGGTGAATTCAATGCTTCAAAAATCAAAACAATCTGCCGCTTCTTAAAAATGCAAGAAGCATTCGAAAATAACGTTTTCTTTTGGCCGAATTCACCCCACAGGGCCGAATTCATCCCCTTGACGGTACCGATATGTATATCGGTACGTAATTAAATTAAATTACGATTAAAATTGACCAGGTTTCTGATTTCAGTTGGATTGAAAACCTCTAAAATCCTTCAATCAATTATGAATTACCGTATTGTTAAAAAATTACTAATTAGTAGAAGGTACCGTACAATAGAAAATGAAAGCAAAATGGAAATAAAAAATTCAAACTTTGATTTCAGTATAAATGATTGAAATCATTATTACACACCAATTTTATCACAATTTCATGCAAATTAGTTATAATAATTTTTTACAATTTAAAATAAATTTTAGGTGAAGATTTCAGCTTGTTTACTTTTGTCATTTTTCTTATTTAAAAAAGTTGTAAGAAAGGTTTATCGTTAAATGTTGTCAACGGTACCTACTTCTAAACACTACGACCACATTCAATGCTATTCGTTTTTGCTTTTTATGCTGCAGCATTGTTACACCATTTTCTAAAAACATGTTGGTGTAGTGTAACAATCACTACGTTTACATAACAGGATAATCTATAGTGGATTCAATTCTTCATTGGTTACACTTTTGAAACCATAACCAACGAAGTATTGATCCACTATAGATAATCCTGTCATGTAAACCTAGTGTATGCCACATCCTAGCAAAAACAGCACAAACAACAAAAATTAAAATAAAATGAACACAGCTATTATTCATGAAGTCCCATTTCACCTTTTATCAGAACTTTCCGGTTAAATGATGAGATTTTAGACATGTGTAACAAGTCACCCCAATGTATATTTAACTAAATTTGTCACTTTTTTAAATAAAAACTAAAACACTCAATCAAATTAAGATTTTAAAACGATTAACTAAAGGACACGAAAAACTCGATAATATAGTACCGGTATCTCAAAATGTTCTCGACATATAAAATTAAACTTCAAAAAGTGTAGTATCGAGTCATTCATGTTGACGATACGGTAAATAAATTTGCCAGCATGGCATAAATAGTGGTTGTCTACCAAACTGCATTCGCATGAAACAAATTGTGCCGTACGTCCTTCCTAAGTTATTATTACATCATTTTCTCTCGAATGAACAAGTTGCAACCAATGGCAACCATGGTAACATCAACAACAACATTCTGCAGATTTGGGTCAACAGATTATCATTGCAAAGCACTGGCAGTAACTCGTCAAGCGAATAGACTAATCTAACTAGAACAAATTGCAGTATAAATCCTGATCGTGGCTATTTATTTCCAAATTTATAAAGCAAAGTTAAATTCGATGCTCATCTGGTTACAATGTTCAATAAAAGTATTCTACTTTTATTACGAAATTTATTGCCTCCAACTGGTCGCATATTTTAGTTTTATTCATCTATAACTATCATTATAATTTTGTCTATTTCCTTCACTTAACAAGTGGATGTAGGATGTAACTTGCTTTCCCTTATCATACGGCCGTTTGACACCGGAAACACATGTCACGTGCCGTAAAAACCTTAAGAACTGAGTTCAATATCTTTATTTTATATTCCAAATAATAATTAATCCATAAGACTGGCCGAGTTTTATAAATATAATTAACCGGAGTCAAAGAATCGATTCTATAAATTTATTAAATCTATTTATTCTCTTTATGACGTTGTCATAGCAACCCAATGCCAATATGGAGGTTTACGTTGCTTGGGTTTTTATAAAACCTGGCTCGTTCTGAATTCAGGAATTCATTACCGTCACACCCCTTGTTTAAAATTCCGTCATAAACAAAAACCTCATTGTTATAAATAGAGCAAGAATTTCTATTCATTAAAATTTCGATTTTATGCGCATACATATGCACTAAAAAATTATCAAAATAAACACTAAAAACCTTTAACATATGTAAAAAAAATAATTATTTTTTATGATTTTTAATCAATAAAATTGTTACAATAGCAAATTAAAGCATGTTCTAAGTGTTTTACAGTCAGAGAATGTCGTAACTCGAGTATTTTATGTAAATGGACTGGTTAGTAAAGTACGGGTTGTTCGTAAGTCGAACGTTCGTAACTCGGAGACATCCTGAATTTAAAATTCGTAATTTCGGTAGTAGAATAATTTTCAGCTAAGGATTCGTCAGTTTTATCGCCATTGACAGCATAGGTTTTTAAAAGTTGTTTAGTTGGTGATGACAACTTTAGGCATGATGACTTTTACAACCAGTGTTGAATCCAGAACTTTGAAGCAGGGGGGGGAGAAATGAATAGTCAGGAGTACATAAAAAAAAAATTTATTTACCATTGTTTGCATCTTATAATAATAAGAATATGAGATGTTATACCTTATATTTATAACTTAATTTTGTGTGGGGGGGCATTTCAATAACTCGGGGGGGGGGGGGGG
>JAQFZP010001010.1:0-23890 GCA_034695745.1 Geophilus truncorum | reverse complement strand
AGGGGTGACACCAGTTTTCGAGGGGTGACACCATCGATATCCGCCCCGGGTGTCACCCATGCTAGCTACGCCACTGGTTAAGTTCACAGTGAGATTGTTACTTACAGTAGTGTTATCTTTTGTTGCGTATGACCATTGTAGTTGCTGACAATCTTAAATTCTACTTACAAGTAAACAGGATAAAAGATTTGCCCTCTTATATGAACATTTCTCAAATTTTTCTATTACCTTGACATTATTCCAATGTTGTAAAATGACAGCTATTTATGCAAAAGTTAATAAAATAATTTGACCTCAATTTCTAACCCTTTCATAAGATGTTTTACAATCAACTAGAAGGTTGTAAACTTTGATCTTCTAGACTAGATGTATAAAATAATGTCATAACATAAACAGCATCACAAGTCATTTTAACCAATAGAAACAAGCATTTAACTTAAAGTGATAGCGTCATAAATTTTTTATTTACTTTATATGAAAAAGAATGTTAAAAAATACATAGTTTAATTCATAAAATTTAATTTATTGCAGAAATTTATTTAAAATTTGTAAGTTAAATATTCGTTAGAAAAGGAAGTCTTCGATCTCGTTCTTAATCATGACGTACTAGCAGTCAAAGTCTACTTAAACATTTTTCCCATAATCTTAAAACATGAATTATGACATAAAAACAAAATATTTTAACAAAAAAAAATTTTGCAGTCTTTTAAATTTCAATGAATATTTGACTTTTACCAAAATTTGAAAAAAAAAACTTCTTGACAATTAAGAAAATTAATTATCAAACATTAAAAACCCTAAACTGATCGCAGACCGAAAAATCTGTACGGTACATTAAGTTTTGACTTTTAGCATTTTGTCACTTAATATTTAATTTATGCCCCTGTGACACAGCAATTAACATATTCATGAGAAGGATCTACAACTGACACAGACATAGACATCATTTCATGCATTGATCATCAAACTGGCAGCCGAAGGCGAAGGGGCCCCGGAGCGAGTGACAGGGGCCCCTCAAGACCAATAAGCTGGTCACGGAATTAATAATTTACCTTCCTTTTGCTTTTCTGCTTTAAGTCTAACGGCGAATGAATTTTTCACGCGAGATGGCGTCTCATCCCCTCCGTCAACCCTTTGGTGACAGTTAGAATCCCTTAAATATCCCACCCACGCTCTGCCGCATTTATTCCACTCAGTCGCGGGGAAAAAAGAAAAATGAAAGAGAAACGCGTGATGCGAATTCCAAAAATCTACATTTCCTTACAAAGCCGAAAAGAATAAAAAAAAATAAAAAATGAAAAGGGAGAAAAATGATAAAACACTCCCATATTTTTACTTCTTTTGTGTCTTGCATTTTTGATACACCCTAAAGCCCATGGACTGTGAATTTTTTAATTTTCGCAGTCACTTGCTTCTATTCGAAGCGATGAAGCGCAACCGAAATTCTCCTATGTTCGCTTTACTTCGCTAAGCAAGTGGAAGATGTTGTCAATCACAAAGAAGAAAGTTCAGAAGAATTCAGTTTTAATAACCTTATCCAAATAAGTTCAGAAGAATTCAGTTTTAATAACCTTATCCAAATCTAATTAGTTAGTTTTTTATAAGTGTGGTCAAATGGGGAGGAGCTAAGGAGTAATGAGTCATCTCCTGGAGCCAATCAGCAGTCAAAGTCGACATTTAAATAAAGGTATCATCACCTTTTAGCTCCCCCCACTTTAACCACACATAAAAAAATTGCCTGCAAGTCATATAAGTTTCTTTTTTCTGAAGTTTTCAATAAGAGTCCTTTAAAAATATTGACTTCACTACCTCCAACAATTTCATTTCATTCCATAAAATTTTAAGCTTCTATCGAACCCATAACGAGAGTCCATCTCCGGAAATTAATCAGCGGCTTTCTTTCGTCGTAAAACCAACAAACCGTTGACCTCACTGAAACCAAATAAAAAATCCCAAAGAAACATATCCACTTCAATTCAATACATCTTTTCTCATTTTTCCTCTTGAAAAAAAATTTTTCTCTCCTAACTTGTTTTTTTTCAACATTCTACAAGCCCTTCAACGGTGTGTAAACACCAACTTCAGTTACTCCACTCCGTACACTAACCCCCTGGTCTCCGGAGTCACCGACATCATCAGTTTGGCACGTGCCCCTGCAGCACATCTTCTTTCGCCGTCGATAAAAAGCGATCGATAACGTCCCAATGTCGATCGATTCTTGAGTAATTGCCCGCGCACTGGCCTCGCAAGCACGTTCGCCGCACACAAATCCAATACAAACAAGGGGGTTTTGACAATCCCCTTCACGTGTATTTTAAGTATTCAAATGGATCGTCATCTAATTAGTGAAGCGCATAAATGGATTAACGAAATTTCCTTTACCCGCATTTCGTTCGAAGCCAATAATCTCTTTTGAAAAAAGAGATGCGGCAAGTGAAGTATGTCCAAGTAACAGATATCAATTTGATTGCATGAATAAAACAATTTTCCCGAGATGGATTCGTTCATCACTAAGTCATGAAATCAATAATAAGTTCTTTCAACGTAAATACTTGAGCATATTGATTTCTTCTAAATTTCATGCAGTGTACAACAAGAGACCGGCATCTGCATTGGGAATTCAACTTAATTGTGTAGACAGATGGACAGTACCCTAGAGGCCAATTAAATCAAAAGTAAAATATTGTTTCATCAGGCAAATGATAGCTAACTTTAAGATACAATCCTACATTATCTAGGCCTCATTACCTAAAGCTTTTAGCCTAAGGCTAATTGCCTGTAGGTCTACAAAATCAGGAGCAACTGGTAGCAATAATTCGTCCCGTTATTTATAAGCACCACTTCCTACTGTTGAGATTTAATATTTTAATTAATAAGCGGCATAAACTTTTAACTTGCTGCATCCACTAGATCGTGAAGCCTCAAGCCCGCAGCTACTACTCATGAGTATTTGGGTTAACCATCTGGCACACTTGACACCCTCACTTGGCATCATGGCAACCGAAAGTGAAGTATCATCTATAATGCATGGTATGCCATGCTTCAAAAATGTTGGTGATGCATAAAACCTTATTTAATAGACATTATTAACCTTGTCTCTCCCATGTTGGGTCAAATGTTATCAGTCTTGACAAAAAACTTTATTTGAAAATACTGTATTATACTCAAAGTCAGTATAACAAGGCCAAAGCTTCATCATGACTTAACAAAGCCTAATCATGATTGGTCTAGAGTTTAATTGTTAGAATGTGGAGTGATAGTCGCGAAATGTAGCACTTTCCACTGACCAATCACAAGCCTTGGCTCTTGGGACTTGTTATATTGACCACGACTTTAGTTGTCGAAAAAATGACTAAGCTCAAATGAATTTTCTTTTGAATGTCTAAATAAAATAATTATAATGATAAAATTGTTAATTTGGAATTTTAAAATTAATTATAAAGGATAAAAGTTGATTTTGAGTAAAATTTGACCCAACATGGGTATTATTGCATCGCATTAATGACTATTTTGGAACCTTGTTTGAGGCTTTTTCACTCGATGCATTCTGGGAATATCTGATTTGTGCCTGTCATCCTTATCATAACAAAAAAAGCATAATTTGATAAATGCAAGTGTACCAATATATCAATAGATTCATTCAAAGCCAGCATCAAAAGACAAAAATGACTTTTGTTGCTTTTGTTTTCCTTAAGAGAATTTTATTCTATCTAATGGTGTAACCCAACCAAAAGAGCCCCTGGCGATATCAAGTTCAACCACAATAACTATTAATATTAAATGTAATGAATTCCACTCATTCGCTACTGCGAACGACAAAAGACGTAAAAAGAGCCTAAAGCTTGTATTTGCTTAACCAAACTTTTGACAAGTGCACATTTCAGATAATCACAGTGAAGAGCATATGAAAATGTCTGCTCGTTACCCGGCTTTGTAAAATTAAAAACTTAACATAGGAAATGTGCAAACTCCAGATATGATTATGCCGCTGCAACGCTGCTTCTTATCGCTTTCGAAAAAGACAGACTTGACTTTTACCTCTTGGTCCAAACAATGCCAACTTATCTGCATTGCATGCAGTCAACAGACATTTCTTCCTCTTATTCTGTTGTACTTTTATCTCAGCTACAAACCTCTTTTCATCCATGGCTTTTATTCTTAATGGCTACCACTTTTCCAGCCCATTAGTGCAATAAAATCCGCCTCTTGTTTATTAGGAAATTGATGCCATCCACCTGCAGCTTCGTTCTGCACCAACGACTAATCATATTACAGAAGGGACCACCGACCAATTACACAAGCCACCGTTTAACCCTTTGTCTTTTCTTTTTGTGATGTTTCGCCAAACTACTGTAAGATTTTAGATTTCGTTGATGGCATTGTAAAAAAACGAAAAAGTGACTTACCATCTTGGAGATTGAACGCACCTAATGTAACTTTATATCCATTAAAAATAAAAGCAAAAATTCCACTCAATATTATAGAAACTATTTAACTCGGCGTTTATCGAAGCTTTGACATCTTTAACATTTCATCCGGCAACTTGGATCAATTGCCATGTTAAATTCATTTGTATCTTGCAAACCCTGACCTTCAGCCTCTTTTGCAATTGAGAGATAATAGCAACACCTTTGTATTGGCCACAATCCAATTTCCTTCTGCTTCCTTTGATCGAAAATTATTTTTCGAACGCGTATTCAATTAAAACTGGAAAACAAGCTAAACAAAATGGCTGTTGGCTTCTAGTGGCACTTCTTAGCACCTGCAGTCTGTAAAAATGAGGAAGGAAGCACTTTTTATTGTTAACGGCACTTGCTGCTTGTTTCCATCTGGCAGTATCAGATTGCACTGGTTATCTTCAACGCCGCAACATGGCTTTTTTCAAAAGCCGCAAAACAAAAGCCAACAGCCATTGTTTCCTGAGCCCGCCATCAGACGAGCAGTTGCAAAACTCAGCTGGAGTTGGGCAAAAGAAGATAGCGACAACGTCACCAGTCGTCCACTTTAAGCCTTTTGCAACAATGACTTCGACGGCAATGCCACCGACTTTAGTGTCCCTTTAACTTTTCCTTCCGTGTCACGTTCAATATTAATTACCCCAACCTCAATTCCTTTTAAAGCCATTTAAACAATCTCCATATTTTAATTATTCAGCCATGCCTTGGTAAAAAATGACCACAGCTGGAGTATTTCATATAATTAATTAACTTTATTTTGATAAGAGCGGTTCCTTTGTTATCTCAGTCTTTAATTAAGTGTGTAAATTCAAGTAAATTGGACATTTTCAATTTTTATACAATTTCCTTAATGGCATACAATTTTTTTTTTTTCTATCTTCGCCACCTTCTCTCCCATTTTTTAAAGCTCCGCGATAAATGTAAACAATCTTTTTATTTACTTTTTCATTTTTTTTTTCGCTTTAAAATAGATTATGACCCTGACGTCAGCAAGTTTTCTGGAAATTGAGTGAAAATGGAGGATTTTATACGGAAGGCATTAGAGAAAGTGTTTTCTGATGTTAGTTGAGTGCAAAAAAATGCACATACCAAGCAGGGAGGCCCAACCAAAACTCACTTAAAACTACTAAATGGAAAAATTGATCTATAGTTTCCAATTTTTTTTTTTAAATAAGAAAAAAAAAAGTTAACCGAATTCGATTTTTTGTGCGACTTTTATGCGGAATCCAATACACTTTGAAAAACAATTTCAAAAGCAATTTGTGTTGAATAAAATTATGGTAAAATGGTTTACGATATACCGATACTGCTAGTACTGATGAAATTTTGAATTTGGTGCACTTTGTATTAAAAAATCATAAACAAAAATGGCATCCAATATAAACAATGCACGTACCGTATATCGTACTTTCTCAAATAGAGCGTGGATTCAATTAACGCACCTCCGAATTCGTTTAAAATGTTCAAAACACACGTTTTTGACTATGTTCAATTACATATAACAGTTCTTAAGAGTGTTTTAGCATTGTTTTTAGCAATAATATTGCTAAAATCAACATTCAACACCTTTAAAAAAAGGGATTAAAATATGAAAAATTTAAGAAAAAAAAGACTTTGCAAATTGAGAAAATACAGTAGTAATATGTATTCACCGTTAAGCCTTTTCCAAGTGCCATTATTGCAATAATGCCTTATTTTGTTATAACCTTAAGTCTTTAAGCCTGAAAATCTGACTTCAAAAAAACAAACTCATGTTTTAAATCACGTCTTTAACACATTTTTGCTAATGCAAATCATATCGGCATACACCGTTATGTCGTTTAGCACAAGCCATAGTTTCAACAATGCTTTTTGTAAAATTTTCTGCATTTGACTTAGTATTCATCCACCACAGATCTAAATATCCCTAAACTTTAAATAACTTCAAAATTAAGCTGGAACATTTTAAGTTTGACTATAGGTAAACTAAACCCAATTACATGCAATTGAGGAATTAAAAGCACTTTAGTCATAGATCCCAAAGATATTGATCAACTAACAAACAAAGCAGAAAAAAAACAAACAAACAAACAAAGCAGCACATACAAGAAAAAGAAGAAAAAGCATCAGAGGGTAAAAGAAAAAAATCACAATCCTCTAATTAAATGCCACCTGAGAAAAAAACCGATTGCTCGCTAGCTGCTAACAAGAAATATGAAAGAGACAGAGAGTGAGAGAGAAAAAGAATTAAAAATATAAAAAAAAAATGAAAGCCAGAAGCAATTATTCTGCTGGAAAGGAGAGGGAAGAAAAAGATAAAAAAAAACAAACAGCATTGAGCAATATGGCAGCGGCGAATCACAAAGACCGAAGCGTTCTATCATCAAAAGAAAATTCTAATTCGACTGAAATTCAATTAAGAAATTGAAGGAACTAGTGGACTGAGAAGTTTTAATGAACTCCATTTTCTCAAACACTAATTAGGGTTACTAAGTTCGTGTCAGCTCCGCGAGGAAAACCACAAACACGCCGTTCGAGCGTTCGGCATTGTTCCGGCGAAAATATTGGCGCATAAAAATAAGCCGCGCTAAAATGGCCGCTAGGTAAACAATTGGTGCGATTAAGCCGTGTTTACATGGCCGTTGCATTAAGCAAAGTTCGCTAATGCACCAAGGTGCCGCGAAGAATTGTGGGTAACGTTTATTTGTTGGTCGTTATTTTTCAACGACTATGGTACTGCTGTAGGGAATGTATACAATTAATCCTTTCATAATTGCACGAGTTGTACCTAATGTACCTTAATGGCTATTTGCAATCTTAAAGGTATGTTGTAGGTATCGTGTCATGGTAAATTCGTGCTTAGTCTCAGATTAAGCACTACTAGACTAATAGTCTGTTTAGTCTAATGGTGCGAATTTTATTTTATAGTTAGATGGCACCGAGCAATTGCATGAGTAGAGCTTGTTATATTTATTTTTATAACAATTTTATATTTTGGTAAATTTTATTTAAAAAAAAAAATTTTTTTTTCATGACATTATCACTTTAAATTTTTGATGAATTATGGAATGCACCATCAGGTACCGTACCCCGCGTTTTAACCCGAATCACCCAAAAATTGTTCTACTTTGTAGGCTAACTCGTTCGTGGACTTAGAAGTTAGTCGTAAAAGTAAAAGTAAAAGTCTCCCATTTTCAAAAAACGCTGAGACTTAGTAAAAATGCAGGTGAGGTTTATGATAGTGAAGCGAGGATGTAGCGACTCGCGGACCAGGTCTGACCCGGATGTTAACACAAGAAGAGATTGTCCCATATTCACCTGAGATCGTCGCTTAGCGCAGCAAAATTCAGTATTAGTGTGCAATGGTGGTACAGTGCAGTGCTACGCCGAGCGATAACCCCGGGTTTCAGCGACAGGCCAATCTCCCTGTGGATGTGACTGTATAGAAAGTAGGAATTTACAATTTCCAACGTCTGCCATATTTATTTTTCCAATATGACTTTCTCAGACGTGCATTAAAATCCAACTGTTTAAATATCTCATCTTTCCGGCAGCAGTTATATAGCTATCGATAAAATTGGCAGCCGGAAGCCACGCGTTCACACGATAACTTTTTGGGTTGTATTTATTTCCTACCCAATTTCACTGGATTTCCCCCCAAAAAAAACTAAAATTTGCCCAATTACACTTCAACCCCAAAAAAAATGGATAAAAAATTTCGGAATATCGAACCTCCCTATTATAACAACGATGCAGTACGGTAACGTTTCATACAATTCAGTATTTTTTTTTTGGGAGGAGGGGAGGGGGGTGTAGAAAATCTTTGTGGGGCAAAAATTAATTGAGTAGAAAATAATAAATCCCCCAAACTTTTTAACCGTTAAATATAGAACAAAACTTTCAATTGAAAGGTTGTAGAGCACCATTTAATTGATCTAAACAATTTGACCGATAAGTGGTCTTTGTGCAGAGCAGACTCCAACAACTCTTCAATCTTCATCACAGTCTTCTCTACATCAAATTGAGTTTCAAGTGGATTTACAAACAGCAAGGTGCAGGTTTGAGAGAGTTTAAGTTCCCAGTAACAATTCAAACTTGCAACTCCAATTAAACTCAACTCTAACTTGCAGCAAACTTACAAATTCCTCACTAATTACATTTCCTTGATCCCGTCTGCCAAAACTGCACGTAATCTTGAGATGAATAAATTAACGAACGAAAGGGAACAAGTTTCTGGATAGTTTAACTTTTGATGTGCTTTGACGCATCGATTGCTGCGCTTCGACACAGAAAGCTTCAGCGATGATACGTTGCATAAATCCTTTAACACGATACTAAAGCCCAGTACACGTAACAAGCTATATACCGGTATATGAAATATTCGTAATCGAAATATTCCACGTAGAATTTGGAAAATGATTTTGCACTCAGAATTATTTCTATGCTTGAAACAATAAAATTTTTCTGTGGAGGTTTGCGGTCGAAAAAATGATTTTTATTTCGCTATGTCAAATAATTTCATCATACGAAAATGTAGTACAGTATATCAAATATTTGGTGTAAAATATGGTTTCAATACACTTTATATATTTTGAATATATTTGCAATATTCCAAAATTGGAACTTATCATATACTGTATTGAATGTATATGGAAAATGTACATCAATTTATATTTCACATACGCTGTATTAAAAATGTATGACTATTTTATACGTTACACTTAGATGAAATGTATGGAAAGGTTTATGTATTACATATTTGAATACACTTGTCTTATACATTTTGTACATGTACAATAATTTATGTGTGTGACATGTGTTCAACATATAGAAAATATAACAGAATTTCAAAAATTCAAATATGTAATACTTTAACTTATACCTGCATATACATTTCACTTAAACATAACATATAAAATAGAAATGTAATTGAATATAAAATAAAAATTAGCCTAAGTTAAAAGTATTTCTGTAATATAAATGCAACATAGTGCAAAAGTTTTAAATTTATAAGTTTGTATCACTTAACATTCAAACTGAAATACACTACGATACAGAAGAAATGTTAGAATAACATGTGTGACTTATATAGCTACATAGAGAACATATACAACACATATCTTTAAAATATATGGCATTTAGTCAACAGAGCATATAAAAGGTGCAGCAATTTGCAAATAAAAAATTGTCTTTTGTTTTTCAAGAGAAAAGTTACTCGCTAACAATAACCCCAGACAAAGAATGATTCCAGATACAATTTTCTAGACACGCCATCTATTAAAAGTTGACCGGTCAGAAGAACAAACGGCTCAGGAATGACGAGTTGATGATATATCAGAGCCCACTTATTACGTTGATTAATGTGACACCATTTTTCACAAACTTTTGTCACTCATGTCCTATCAAAAAGCAATAAAATTCCAAACAAGTCGAGTCCATTGTGAAACTTGCACGAGATTAGATGCTGCTCAACAACAACAACATAAAGAGGATTTGTCACTCGCTGTCAGCATCGATGGAATGCAGGGGAAAAAGTGGAAAAAATGAAAGAAGCGGGAAAACAAACTGACAACCACATTGCACAAAAAAATTGTTTCAAGTTCAGTCACTTGCCACAAGAGCGGGGTTGTCACTGAAGAGATGTGTCATTCTTGCAAAGTGAGTTGTAAATTGAAAATGTGAAGTGATGTCGAGCTCGCGTCCACTCTAAACTTATTCGATCCGAAAAAGTGTAATTTTCCAATTTTGACAAAGAAAGTTTTCGGACAGATATTGAATTACTCCACATTGTACATCAGAAGAATAAAATTTAAGGTTTTAAAGAGTTAAATGGATAATTTATTGGCAAACTGTTGTAGAAAGTTAAGGAATGTGAAATGTATATTTTCTATCAACTTTCCAGTGGATAAAGTTTTTATTTCATGTAGTAAATAATGTTACCATATTGATTACACACAGATTTGGACAATCTGAGACCACATATGTTGTATCTTTAAATAACTTCATGACAAATTAACACAATATGAGATAATTGCACGAAAAATTGTATTTAGTTGTAACTGTAAGAAGCATCCTTTCCCACGTGCTGATTTGATAATCCAGGATAGTAATCATATAAAGTTGTGTTTTCTTACAACTACACAATAATGCCACTTTGCATAAAATTATCGAGTATTGTATTGATTTGTCGTTAAGGTTATTTCAGGAAAGAATATGCATGAAGGCAAGTAAGATATTTCTCTGGTCTCAACATTGTTCGAATTTTTTTAAGTTGAAAATTGAACTCAATTAGGTGAATTATGCTAATATCTTCAACATTTTCCGCAATTTTTTCGAGAAAATCGGACTTAGCTCGAGACAATTCACACGTTTAAATATTTAGTCTCACGTACATCAATCTTGAAACCAATTTTAGACATTCTGATTTATAGTGCAAATGCAGTGGCACACTATACAATAGTGACCTTTACCTTAATACCAAAAATTTCGAATTTTTCACTTACTTAATCCAGTAATTGAAAAAATATTGCAACATAACATTCTCTTAAATCATCATTCACCTTTATTTGATCCAATTTCTTCCCACAGTCCACCACCACACAATAAAAACCCCCATCAAATCCATTCACCACAAATGACCCCCTCAACCTTCTCCCACATTAACATGACAAAACAATTGTCAATCCATAACTAAACAGCCATAAAGTGAGTTGCAAGAAGAAGCCACTTTTTATTGCAACAGTGGTGAAGGCAGTTGGTTAGCAGCCCCTTTGGGTGGCATAAAATGGTCGTCGAAACCTGCTAAAACCAGCAGAGAAAAAAGCGTTAAGCAAATTAGGAGCCCATGTAGCCACTTCCTCCTCTTGCTTTCAGTGTGGATCGTTATGCAAATGAAGCAGAGGCTGGCGCGCCATCACCGAAACCCCAGAGGGCTTTTAAACCTCCGGTTTTACACGCTTTCTTGCTACAGGTGAAGCCGCGTGGCGCGCCAGTCCCTAATCATATCGGCTGGGTCAGAGTTCGTCTCTTCGCTGCACCCCGAGAAAATTGCAGCCGCAGATGGGAAGCAGACGAGGCGACTTTATTAAAATTTTAAATTCCCAGCGCCTCGCCACACCGAACGCCGAGAAAAATAATAATTTAATAAGGTGTTTGTGCGTGGCTCGCCGCTGACCGGTGACAGCGAGCGTTGCAGATTAAAGCGGAGAATTAAATTTGGACTTGGTTCGAGTTGCTGTAGGAATATTGCGAGTTGGTAGTGCAAACTTGAATCCATTGACCATCAGTTTGTTGTTGTCAACAAAACCTTTCGCTGCAAATCGTTGACCGTAACTGTAACCACAGTTATTCCGATTAGAGTTTTTGAACACACCCACAAGCTCTATCGTGATTTTATTGTTATAAGATTTTTGTAATTAAAAATATTTCTGTATAATATTAACTATCAATCTATTGCCTGTATAGTATTGTACTGTCCTGATTTAAATTAACAATTTCAAACTGATAATGCCATGAGCTTTACCCTTTTTTATCAAACAACAAAACTTCAAAATAGTAAAATAAATTCTACAACTTACCAAAATTATTCAACATAACCACATAATTTATAACCCATGACTGTCCATCAAGCCAGCAATTTCAAAATTGTACTTTCTTACCTTTGTTCCAGTGACAACACTCTGGAGTTATGAATAACATAAACTTCCTAAACAATCCAGCAAATTCTAAGCTTCCAAACTTCAAAGTTAAAAAAAAAAAAGAAACACAAAACTTGATCCTTCCAACCACTTTCATCCACTTTATCACCTCAACTTAGTCCCAAGAATAAACCGTAGTTGTCGCGTCAACGACCGGCTCATCTCCAATGCAAACACCATTGGAGCTGCTTCTCCCCATAGCAGCTCCCAATTCCACTCTAAGTATAAGAGTAAGTGTAACTCTATAGCAACTTTAGGCTCGCACCTTTTGCCCGAAACTCCGCTGCAAATTCCCCACTGCAACACTTGGTCGAACACACATTATGTCTAAGTCTGGGGTTTCCTTTCAACAACTTTCAACTGCCTCCCAACTGACTCCACAAACCCAATCCATCCACAAAGCGAATTCCTTTGGACACCTCTTCTCTTCTGCACTCGCCATCAGGGGACCATATCAGACACGCGCAAGATTTATGCCGCCCCTTAACAACCAGCAAGAAAAAGACGGGGAAAAAAAAGCCGAACGAGAGCTGAATCTGCCGCACCAATCAGATTTATAGGAAATGAAGGAACTGCTAGAAGACGCGAAGCACGTTCGCCATCGACAAAAAAGGAAATGAAAGGAAAACTAATCACTGCAATTGTACATGCCTACTACTTAAAACAGTGGCTCGATACCACGAATCCTTGGAGTATATTTAAAATTTTGTCGATAGAGACTTCCTACATTTCGCGTTACATATACAGTCGCACCCCGCTATAACAAAGCTCAAAGTACCGAAAAATTCTTTCGTTATTAGCGGATTTTCATCGTATCCAGAAATCCCGATATTTAATAAAATCATTCGTTATAACGAATTTTTTTTGTCATAGAGCTTTCATTTCCCACTTTTTTGGCAATATCTTGTTTCATATAACATCTTTTAACACATTGATTTTAAATTTAAGAGTCATTTGCTTTGACTGTGTGTAATTAAAATACGAAAAATTGTCTATAAAAGTGACTAAATAACGTAGAAATAACGTTTATTACGTCATCCGTTGAGTGTTTTTGAAGCAATTTCGTTACAAATCTACTTCCGATTCTAAAAAGTCCCTTCAATTCAGTTCGTAATAGCAAGGTTTTCGTTATAACGAAAATTTAAACAGAACAAAAATCAAGGATTTCGAACAGATTCGTTATATGCGGGTTCTTTAAAACGGGGTTCGACTGTACCACCAGGTGGCCAAACTTCTGCCTCTTCTGCTGGGAAAATAACTATACGTCGAAGCCAAAAGACGCAGTTTAATTTTTTCTCGTTTGAAAATATTTGGTCCATAAGCAAGTTTTATCGAACGATTCGCAGTTATAGATTTGCCGCAGTCGCAACTTGCATCCAAGTCACCTTCAAAATGCCCCTAGCAACGACGTTGTTTACACCATAAAGGTCTTGGATGTGATCGACTACTGGTTCGAGTGTTATCATTGAGTTATTGACATAAAGTTGCAGCTCAGTTCTAAAACTCCCACGACTTGACGCAACTCGCAATTTATTTCTGTCTTTAATGTTTGAATGGGAGAAAATTCCAAATGGCAACCACTAAACTTTGGTGGGAATAGTAAACTGGCAACGAGTCAGTGGCGGAACTGAAGGGTAATATTCTCTCTCTACGATTGAGTTTTTTGAAAGACAGTTCCAAAAACTTGAATTTTATAAACTTCAAATTTGGATCTTAAACTTGATTATACAGTGACATAAAGCAACAAGCAGAGCAATTGTTTCAACACTTTATGGTGGTAGCAAAACTAAATTCCCTCCTGAAATGGTATTAGCGACTTTTCGAAGGCGTTAAAAATCTTGTAATTATGCTGTTATAAGCTTAAAATGTAATTTTAATGATACAAATCATACATAATTAATTCGAGTTTTACTGTATGTTAAGACATTGGGCTATTACACTAATTGCTCGTTCGAATAAAATTTGTCGTGAATTTGATCTTAATTTTGTAATATTCTCATTCCTTATCTTAAATTGACACTAGCTAAAAATCTGCAAAAAACATCCGGAAAAATGCAAATACTCTCGCTAATGTTACAATCATATACAGTCGAACCTCGATGTAATGTCATTTTTAGAACCGGCTGAAAATAACACTACATAGTGGTTTACGCTACAAGCGTTCAGTATAAAGTTGCTAACCTTTTACAGGGAATAAAAATTACGCTAGAACTGAATCTACACTACATCAGAGTTCGTTACATCGAGGTTTGACTGCAGTTATTTAACTTATACAAATCAAGAGAAGACAAAGCAAAATAGCTGATGAGCTATTAAGAGTGCCATAGTGACACATAGAAAACCAAACATGTATTGTGACTTTCACTCAATAATAGTTAGAAAAATCTTCTTCACTAACAAGTAAGTCCGAAGTGAAAAGTATCAAACTTTGCGATAAACCTCGTCAAAAAAACTCACAAACTATTCAAAAAATATATTTTAGTTCCAAAAATGACCAAGATTAGCGCTGCATTACCACACACACGTGATCAGCCAATCAAAGAAGTTGCTCACTCTACAATAAAATATTGAAAAATCTCACAGTTTTTAAATGCATCTATTGTAAACCAAGCGTAACACCTCTAACTTCACGTAAAACCTTATAATTGATTCCCTCCCACATCCTGCGTAAAACGAAAAAAAGATTCAATACAAGTGCAATGGAGCTTAACAAAAATGCACTTACCTCATTCAAAGACACCCATTTGGCCGCTTGCAAATGCAACAAAGAATTGAAAGTGAAAGAGTAATAGCAAGTGCAAAATCCCCCATTCCAATTGCAGAGAAAGAAAGGGAAAGGGAAAAGAGAAACGCGAAACGCGGGCAAACAATTATCAACTTTAAAAGCACAACTTATTAGGTTGTAAAGTCTTGGCTTCTCAAAGATTATTAAACATTTTAATTAAGATAACTCACACTGATTGTCAAGCGCTCGCACCAATGCGATAGAGGCAAATCTCTTAATTAAAATCTTAGTTGTAATGTGTAATTATAATACTTCGTCGCCCTTTTCTCGCTGCGAATGTCGCCCGAATGCGATATTCTGATAAGTGCACGCCATTAACATTATTTCAATCTCCCGAAACAATGCTGCCATTACCTTTTTTTTTTTTTTTATTCTTATTCTTGGAAAATTTTTTTCTCGTTAATTCGTCATTTCTTTCTGGCCCACACCCAAGAATCTGAATTTGGCAAACTAATCACGGAGAAGTGGATTTCACGCTCTTTTTGTGATTTTTTTTTACGACCGGTCGCAATTTTTTTATTTTCAGATAAACCGGTCGCAATTATTTATTTTTAGATGGACCGGTTGTGATCTATTTGGAGCGTGTTATTTACCATTTTAGGTTTATGATTTTTCTTAAGCAGTTGATTTGATTTTTAGATGAATCGGTCGACACCGATTGTTAGATAAATCCAAGTACAAGACCGGTCAAAACATTTATAAATGACCCTGTCTTGGTCACTTCTCAGAACTTAATTTACCAAAAATCACCAACAAAATTGTGACCGGTCGAGAGACATGTAAATTTTAGATTAGATAAATCTCAAAATCTTGACCAGTAACACAAAAAAATACCAAATCTTCGCCCGCAAATCTTGCTCAAATACAACACAACACCTCACGAGTGCAAAATTTCAACGCTAGAGGGCAAAACACGGCAGCATTCGACACTAAAATCTGCATTCTCAGCATTATTCTTCCATTTTTCACCAACATCCTGGTCACTATTCACCTAATAGTCTAAACACAGGAATCCATACATCATTTCCTTACAAAACTCCTGAACCAAAATACCTGTTCCGACCTCAGCGAAAAAAATTAATTAAATTAAATATTTATTAGATTCACTAATACATGCGCAAAAAAGTTGTCGTAGTACGTGTAGTAGCGTGTTGTGAAAAACAAGTATAGAAACGAGACTTTTACTGACCTTGACAACACGCGTAACGTCAATGAACTGTATTATTCGCCCATTTTACAAAGCACATCAACCCACTCACTCCAAACAGTATTTAATCGATTCTCATAATCGATTTTTTTTCATTTTTTTTTTTTTTTTTTTTTTACCCACCAAAATTCAAGCAAAAAATCTCCAAAGAGTAAAAAAAAGTAGAAGAAAATAAGAATAAAAGTACCGGGTAATCGATTTTTCGACATTTTAATCGATACTTAAAATCGATTTTTAAATTTATAGCGAAATATTATTCAAAATCGATCATTTTCGATATTCAAAATATATTTTCAAATTTATAGCGAAATATTCGATATCAGATATTACCGGTATCGATTTTATATTTATTTTTAAAAAGTTTGAAAAATATAGATTTTTGTGGTAATTTCGATATTTTAATACTTTTCATTAGATAAACACTTTTCAATTTTCAATAATTTATTTTTTTTTTTAAATATCAAATTTTATTTTTTTTACATCGATATTTCCGTTGAAAACTATATTAATCGACTTTTGCAAATTGTTTACAATACACTATATACAGTATATAAACAGTATATAATTTAAATATAAACTTCAAACCATACGATTTTTTCCAACAACCTTCGATATTTCTCTCACTTTTTCGATTTTTTATCGATTTTTACCGATATTTCATCAATTTCTTCCATTTATATTCAATGTTCAATGTTAAACAATATTTCGCTTTATTCACCCACAAAATTTTATAAATATTAATAAAATCATCATCCCTACCTAGCAAAAGTATCTTGATCACCTGTCGTTCTTGTTTATTCAGTTCATTCAACTGTCTATCGATTTCATAACTACGATACCGCGCTTTCTTCTCGTCTTCATCCAAACTCAGACAACTTCCCATCCTTCAATTTTCATTTTATCATCGCACAAATAATACCGATGGATCCTTAATAAATATTCACTTTCATCAAACTCAATTCGAGCGAAAAAATCATCAAAAAAACATTCACTCGTTACAACGAAGTCTCCTATGTCCTTTTCTTATCACTTTATCTTCACAAATCACTGGTTAAACTTCACTAACACCTAAAAATAATAGAAAAAAAAATAAAATTTAGTTATAAAAAAGTCGATTTTCGATATTTTTTCTGTTTATTTTGAGTTTGTTTATAATATCGGGGTCCAAGTCGTTTCTACCTGTCATTTACGCTCGGATTTTCTTCGCTTCAACTGCTCGTTTCTTAATTTCCACGCTTCCACAACATCGGCCATGCTTAAAAATGGTGAGAATCTTTCATGCCTCGCCTGTGCTGTCATCCGCCCACTCAAAATAGTGAAAATACACACACAAACTTCAGATGCCGATACACAGAGACTCCATTTTGTTGCTACCGTTGTTACTCCCCTTGGGGTCAGACCCAGGATATCGCTGTGACGTCATCTTTTGTCCGTTTCTTACGCCGCTTTGTATTTTTTAGAACTTGAAGTATTTAAACTACGAAAATTCATGAAAATAAATATAAAATAAATAAATAACTGTGAATTATAGATTTTAAAGTGCTTTTAATATCGATTTAAATATGTTGCTTTATTTTTATTTAAACTTTGTTAAAATTTTGTAATAATGATATAACATTATTTTTAATGCAATTTTTTAACATATTTTATTTATTTACCCATTTGCAATCAAAAACACCTTTCTTTATTTTATTTTCTATTAAATGAATCATTTTGTACACTTGGGTAACCATCTCTAAAACTCCCGCTTTTCCGGTAGACTCAATGACGTCATAATTTATCACTTTTCTCGCTTTATCAAATTTCTCGTGACGACACTTGCTAAACTATGAAAAAATTCAAATTTCAATTTTAAAAAACTACAAATTTCTCTTAAACTCTCATTATTGATAAAAAAACAATACATAATAATTATAAATTTTAATTATCCCTAATTTTTAATTTTTTTTTAAATATAAAAAAAAAAAAAAAAATCAAAATTGATGCTGCAACTGTCATTTCTCATTCGATTAATTTAGCGACGTAAACTATTTGTCATTTCATTCGCTTAATGAATATCCCTTTTGTCATATTTTATTTTTTCAGACGAAATGCGCCACGAGTGACACATGAGAAACCATGTCTGAAATTTGCAATTTTCTCGTTTGGAAATTCAAAGAGAGAAAGAGAAATGAAAAATAGAAAAAAAAATTTGACAGAATGCCAATACATGAAATTCAAGAAAACGCTAGACTTAATGGTTTCACATTTCTGACTAACGACTGCACATCCAACAACCCACCAAAGAAATTTGAAAAAATTTTATTCCTCTTAAAAAAAATTTCATCGAATAAAATTTTTTTTATTTCAATTCTTGTTTACTTTACTTTTTTTTTTTACTCAAACCACAAGCTCAAAAAAGCAAATATAAAACACTCAAGACATTCATAATTCAAAACCTCATCTACTAAAAATCAAATTTCCCCTTTTACTATGACTTAATTCTCATTGGGTGAAGTTTTGTGACCAAATATAAGTATGTAAATAACGCCATCTAGTGACAAAATTTAAAAAAATTATAAATCACATTGAAATTATTTTATATGTTTTATTATTTTATATTTGTATTCTATGTTTCTTCGAATATAAGTCACCTTCGAATAAAAGCCTTACTCGAATACTAAAAGCTGTAAATGACAAGCTGTAGTTAATTTCAAATTCAATACTTTTGGCCACAGGTAAAATGTAATTTTAAGTGTAACATCATTAAAACATTATACAAACATTGTTACAATAGATTTTATGTACAAACTGAAATTTGCCACAAAACAACTACTTACGGAAACCCACGAGAATCCAAACTAAACTTTTACTGCTTCATCCATTTACAAATTCCTCCCTGAACCTTTTAATCCCAATGTTTTCTCAGCAAATTTATTTACCTTCTCATTTAAATGTAAATTTCCCTTTTCCTCTCATATTTAACCATCATGAACTTTAAATTCCTACTGTTTTATCTATTTTTAATGACCACATTGGCATTTTATTCTCTTTTTATACCACAATACACCAACCCATGACTGCTCATGCAGCAACACCATCTTATATCATCCCAATGAATTAATAACAATAAAACAACATAAATAATACACAGACTAAAAATAAAAATTAAAAATTCATCACAACCTGACTGAACCATAACAAATTACATCTTTTCTGCTTCTCCTCAATTTTTAATTTCAAGTCCATTTCCTGCAGCACAAGTTTAAGAAGACCTATGTGTGCTACTCCTCTTGGAATTAAAGTAGTCCATGTGCCAAAGAAATTTAGGCAAACTGCCAAACTGCTGAAACTAGCCAAGTCTGACAGAAAGAGAGAGAAAGAGAGAGAGAGACCATTCTATTACTCAAGCAACATTGTAAAATGAGTTGAGGAAGTTGAGAATAACATTACTGCACAAAGAGAAATTCCTCCTCACTTTATTTTCTCCTCTTTTCCCTCAAACACATTCACATGTAGCTTATAAGTTTTATTTTTTCACCTTAAATGCATTTTCTTTCCTCTAAGCATCATTTTAAAACATGCCTTGGAACCATAAAACCTTGCAATTGAACATTTCATTTCTTTTCCTCAGTCTCAGTGAAGCAAAAAAATGATTAGGTGTGGGTTGGAGTTATTTATTCCCACTTAACACACAAATAGGTGAGGAAATGTTACATCAAATACAAAAAAATTATGATGGAATGCTGAAAGTCATTTTATGAAATTTTGTAATAAAATTTTTATGGTTAAATGTCTGCTTATTGCATCTTGCAAAAAACTGTTATTGTGTATAATTTTTTTCAGGTTTGTTACAGTTTTTACAAGAATCACAGTCATGGATTGTTTGTTTTATTTTTTTCCCTCAACATAAAACTGCCTTTGTGCATTGACATTTTAGTACATGTCACATGAATGAAGCAACAGGCTAAGCTGGCAACAACAGAAGACTTGCACAAAAACAGCACCATCTGCTGGTAATAGTAGAAATTAAATTATATAACCTTAAATAAAGTGATGCAAATAGATTTTGATTTTTTTCAGTTTGTTCTAGTGAAAAAACTGTTGATGGAAGACTTTGGTTGCATGACAAAGTGTGAGAAAATACATTTTACAATGAACTACAAATGAAATAAAAGGATGTAACACTACAATACAAATCACACCACTGGCCAAAAATATAACAAAGATAACTGCAGTTTACATTTTTGCTGCTTCATCCAAACTTCGAAGGGCGTCTTCCTAATTGCATTGTATTAATGTTGCCTAAAGGAAATAAAGTTGAGACTAAGTAAGGGATGATAATTTGATAGTGAAAGGGGTAAAATGACTTTGATAAATGCATGTTCCCTGCTGAGTTGTTGCAGGGAAGCAAAATGAGTCATGAGCTTGGAAACAGCTGGCCAAGCAAGCATTTGCATTGGTGAATTCTGCACTCACCAAAACCCAATATGTTTTCCCCATCTTGGCTGCCATTTTGTGGTTTCAGAACTGATTTACTCACTTGTTGGGCTTTCAGTTTATCAATTATAAAATTAGGCCTATTTTGCATGCGTTCATTTTTCTCAAAGTTGTTTATCTCAAAGTTGAAGCTGAACTTGTTGCAAGTGATTTTCTGTCACCAGACTTAAGACAGAGAGGTTTGGCTGGAGGTTTGATGTGGTGGGATGTGTTGGGGGGATAGGGTAAGTGTAATCTCCTTACCTACAGCCACCTGCCACCTCTTACTGCACACACAAGGATTATGGGATTAAGAAGATTACAGCAAATCGCCTTTATTTAATGAATAGGCCTCAGCTAAGCTCAATGCATATACATGAAACTCAAAAATTCAACATCTTTCATTATTATATTGTTTAATAATAATTTATTAATTTTAATAAAAATGATGGATTTTAAGTTTTGATTACCAAACTTGTCACCAGAGATCTCTCAATTTTTCCAGAACTTCCTGGTAACTTTCCTTAAGATTGTCATCGAACTGGAACGGTTTGACATTTTTGTAAAAATCGATATCATATGTCAGATTTAAATGTCTAGTTCGATCGAATCTGTTATTTTCTCAAATTTTTTATAATATTTAATTATTAATGAGTCATAAAAGCCCAAGTATTAAATTTTAAATAAAAAACTTGAAAGTTTCATTAAAAAATACCCATATTTGATCGGATCGGATTTATACATTCAGGATTTCCATCACTTTAAAATTACAAATTTTAATAAAATTGTCACTAGAGGGCTCTCATGTCACTCCATAATCATCTGTTGACAGGAAAAAGAGTTCTTCACTTGAAAGTTGTAATTACAAATGAACATTTTAAAACATTACTTTGAATTCCTAAAATTGTCACCAGAGGTCAGTCATTACCTCCCAGAGTCATCTTGTGACCAAAAACAAATCTAAAACTTATTAACTCAAAAATTCATAATTGTATTTACATCAATAGTAATTCAATATCATGAGTTCATGACACATTGTTTCACCACCCAAACTCCCACCTAGAACAAAGTGAGTATAAATCCTTCATTGAAATGCAATTTTTTTCCATTTTTCCACTCTATAGACATATAGATATATGTGCATTCTCCAAGCTTTCAAAGGTTTTTTGGTTTGCGGCCAAAATTTCTGCTCGATTCCACCCATGAGCAACAGACCGCACTCAATCAATGGCACAGAGCATGCGCACAGCATGTAACACCTCGCGACCCTTTGTATACATCTCACACTCCCGAACCCCATCAGTCTTCAACTGCCTTCTAAGTTGGTTTTGAGTTGTTGTTTTCGCTTTTCACTTGGAGCTGCTATTGTACCATTGGACCCAGTTGGGGTTTTGTGTATACAATAGATGTAAATTACTGATTGCTGATTGAATTTGCAGTTGGTTTAATTATCTCCCACTTGTTTCAAAGAGGAATGGTGAAGTGAAAACTGTTGAATCAGCATTGATTTTGGATCGAGATTGTTTTGTTTTGTAATTTTGATTTTTAATTGTTGAATTATAATGAAACAATGGTGTATGTGGGTTGGAAGTGTTTTGAATACCTAATAAAAAGTTGTTGTAGTGTAATTGAGTTTTAAAACAATAAGAGATTGTTGGAAGATACTGTTGATGTTGTAATAATATGGATTTACAATAATTAATGTTATTGAAAACAATGTAAAAAGTGTAAAACAGTATAAAACAGTATAAAACAATGTAAAACAATGTAAAACAATGTAAAACAATGTAAAGAGATGTTTCCACAATGCTAATACAATTTTAAACAACACTGATTGACACAATTAACAAAGTATTGTTACAACACCAAAAACAACGATTCCATCAATACTTGCAACTATCATTTTTAAAATTAAAACTGCAACAATAACAAATCTAATAATCATCATTACCAACACCAACATCTCTCTTTAACAAATCAGTTAATAATGTAAAAAATCCAATATCCAAAACCATCACAACAATCTTGTCAAAAAATCATGGCAAACCCTTCACATGTAATTAGGCTTATATTGTTGTGTATAAACTTTGCTCACTCAACTTTAAAATTGGTGCAGTTTGAAAGCTCCACCAAATTGCATTAGAGGCCCATATGTATTCACACCCAACAGGTTTCATTGCACTCTGTCCTAATGAGTCTTACATTTAATAATCAATTTTTATATCCAAAACTTTACCAATTTTACACACATTATTGAACACTTTTCACGAATCCTCAAGATGTGAAAATGTAATTGGAAATTGGCTCTCATGAGGGAAAAACTAAAGTGCTTTTTAATAAAAGACACCCTGACCTTATGTCAATGTGTGAAAAACCCTTTGTTGGGGTTCACTGTGATTTACTTTGGTGCCACTAGGTGTTCACATGACATGGCAAGAAAGAGTGGAAAAATGGTGGAAAGCACATATCTTGTGATTTAAATTGGCTCTGCTGGACCCCACTTCTCTTGCTATGGCCAGATGGTCAAATATTACTTCTTTCCCTCTCAGGAAAACTCAATTTTTGAGCTGGGGTGAGTTCAAGAGAAGACAGAGGATAGTGGACAGAGGACAGAGGAAGAATGGAATCTTCTCATTTTAAAAAATAGATGGTTTGTTGTTGTGGATTTTGTGTAATAACAAATAGTTATTACTTTTAAAGTGGTGGTTTACAATTTTAATTATATAAAAGTAAGATATTGTTGTGGATGATAAATTGTTTGAGTGAATCTATGTAAATTTTGGGAATTCTTAGAAAATCTTTAGTAAATCCTTAGTAAATCTTTGAAACATTATTTATAAATCTTTGATAAATCTTTTATAAATTTTGGGAAATTAACTTATGACATCTATTTTAACATTTTTCAACTGTGAAGCCATCTAGTGACAAAATTTGTCTCTAAAATTCAAGATTTCATAACCCACAACTAACAACTCCCCAATAAAAATTGAAATAAATAATTTCTAACAAGTTACAAATTTCGTCACTAGAGTGCTTTATAATAACAGCAGCAAAACTTTGGAAAAACACCTAAGATTTAAAGTTGATCGTACCGTGCAATAGTTGGACGGTCTGTTAGTTGTTTACCTCAAATCACATTAAACTGGGCCCCCTCGTGTCGAAATTACAACAGGAAGTTGAAAAGTCACACTCTTTTCCTTTCCTCACTTAGTATGGGTCGTGGCCCCAGTCACTGGCCATGATTGCTTTGTCTGATGGTTCTGGTGCCTTAATGTCCAACAAAAGAGAAAGTTGAGCTACAGTTTAA